>PVKS010003239.1:0-106493 GCA_004027875.1 Aplodontia rufa | reverse complement strand
CCAAACTATCTGTCTTGAGTATGAAAAATGTGTCCATCAAACACAACAAGGAAGGAAGGAACAGGAACATTATTCTTAACCAGCCTGATAGCTGCCCTGAAACAAAGATTCCTTGAGGCCAGAGCAGGAGTAGCCAAAATGTGCTAGATCTACAGCCTGTCTGAAGGATCAAATGGAATTAAGGAGGCGGCTACAATCTAACCACAATATGAAGTCCTTCTCAGGCAAACAGCATCAAAATTCTGAATCTCCTATAAAATCTGCTCTGAGTTTTCTTCATTTAATGAACACATGTAATCATAACCATGATAATTGTCCAAGATATCTGTTATCTTCTTCCTTCATATTCTCCTACGGAATGAATATTGTGTTCAATGGAAAGGCGGCAATGCTTAAGAGACATTGAAAGCACACATCATGAGAGGTCTTAGGAGGGATTCTTATAAAAATAACTCAAACAGGGATCATTTTAATCTCTTGCTGGTCAATTTCTCCCACATTAAGTAACATATGTTTCACTTGATAGAAGAAGGTCTGAATTCAGAAGCAGAGGCCATAAAACAAAGGCAATCATAGTATTTTATTACAATACTCCAATAAACAGCAATAAAGATAGTTTTGTCCTTATACTTGTCCCAAGAACAAGTAGCACAAGCTTTATGTGCCTGCAGTTCGGTTTACATACTACAGGGAGATATTGCAAGAAGACCTTACGTATGTTCCTAGGCAAAGGGAAAGCATTCTGACAATGTTCAATGACTGTTTCTGAGGTTCTAAGACCATCCTGAGTCCTGACCATGCATATTGCACAACTCCCAGATTAGATTTCTTTCTTTCTTTCTTTTTTCTTTCTTTCTTTCTTCTTTCTTTTTCAAAGAGACAGGGACAATGAGAGAGAGAGAGACTGAATCAACTTAAACTAATTTTTCATGTGGCCTTCGTTACTCCGAGACTTTGTCGTGTACATGGTGCTGGGGTATGAACTCACAAACTTGCGTACTCATGCATGCAAGGCAAACACGGTAACCACGGAGCCACTGCTCCAGCCCCCAGATTAGATTTCTTAATGACTCAATGTTTGTACTAATGTTACCTAAAGTCAATGAAGTTAAAATCTAGGAGACTAGAATCCTTAAGAGGTCAGAATGATTCATTCATGTCTCACTGCGTTATCTTTGGATGGACAAAACAGATTTGTTTGGCATACACAAAAAATGAATTATGCGGACATCTAGCTAGTACTAGTTGGAATAGCTCATGTTGCTAACAGAGGTAGAATACTTGTACCTATCGCCACTTGAACCAATGACAGCGATTGATCATTTGTTACCAAACATGTATATTTAGTCCTAAAGATTTGCCAATTATAGCACTGGGGATGTAACTTAGAGGTAGAGCATTCCTAGCATGCATGAAGTCTGATCATCAGCATTGCAAAATATAAAAATATAAATAAATGAAAAAAAGATGTTCTGATTATCTGGGGGGTGGGGTGCCACTTCCTGATAAATGACAAATCCATTGTCAGACCCCAAAGGAAAATCTGAAAATTCTTTGTAATTTATAATACCTCACTGTGCTTGAAACAAACTAGATAAAAATGAAGTTACTTTAGATCAAAGATAGCAAAACTGCTCCACATAAAACTAGGTAATAAACGTTTTAGGCTTGGTCAACCACATATGGTCTCTATCTCATCTATTTTTCTCCATCAACGACCTGAGAACGTAAAAACTGTTCTTAGGTCATGAGATGTACAAATTAAGCTGTGGTTCAAGTTTGGCCCATGGACTACTGTTTGCAATCCTTATAGTTCTCTCAGTACTCAAAAAAACAAAATAAAAAAAAAAAACCACCACTTACATTTCCTCAGTTCTTGCTGCTTGTCCAAAAAAAAAAAAAAAAATCCATGGTAAGGATAAATTAAGACAAAGATCAAATATGATGAAATCTCTAATAAAAAGTAAAACTGGATAAAGGAAGATGAAAGAAAACTCAATCTTTCAAATATCTGGGACCTGTTTCATGATGTAGTTACTTGAAAAAGTGTTAAAAAGTGTGGGCATTTTTGCTATGGTTATTTATTTGCTTTGGTATGAGGAAGTTATACTTGGTGGCTTAAAACTCATGACGTTCTTCTTCCAGAGGCTGTGGTGGGAATTCTTAGGAGTTCTGCAGAAAGCAATGAGCCACACCCGCCATGTGTGCTTCTAGTGTGAGCCATGCCAGATCGCCTGTTGCTGTTAATGGGGCTTTCAGGAAGTGCCCATGAGGATCCAAGCTGAACGGCAAAGGGGACACCAGCAGTGTTCTTAGAACACGGGCAATTTTGTGAAAGGAAAGATAAACGGCTGCCTTAAGGGGCACTCACTTCTGTCTGTAGAGCTCTCTTGTCATTGGAGTTCTGGCACTAATGTCACCTCAGAACAGGGTCCTGTCTGCAAATCTCAGCAATGACTGGAGCCACCCCTTTGATGGGAGCCTGTGAAGCAATGCTCAAGATAAAAGGCTGGGAAACTGTCTGAAGTCAGTGTTCTGAAGCAGAGTAACTGGAAATACTTCCAAGCTGAACGCTGAGAAAGGCTTCCCGCAGCGCAGGGCTGTACGGTGCCTGTCACGTTTCAGCGGGCCTTTCGCCTGGTGGTTCAGCACATAAGGGAGGTTTCAGATTTCCAAGACCAATGCGTCTGCAGACTTCAAATATTCAGCAAGTGCTATTTTTGCCACTGCTTCACAGAAATTTTAAATTAACACAGAGCTCCTCATTAACCTGCGTTAACTCACTAAATCATAAAACTCTAATTGCTTGCAAATGAAACCAGTTTCTAGGAGAGGATAAAAATGTTCGAATGTGCCCCACATTTGACACAGATTATTCCCATTAGCATTACTCTTCATAACACATTCTTTACAACAAGAGTTAAATATTAATAGATTAAGTCACTCATTAAGAGTTAGTAATCAGCCTTCTGTTGTTCTATCAGACTCACTCCAGAAGCCCTCATGAGACAACAACAGTCTTGCTCTTGGCCTCACAGATGACTTATAGGTTTTCTAACCAAGATATGAAAGGGCTCCGAGCTCTGCGAGGGTCAAGGTGGTACCAGATATGGTTTTGACCACTGAGGAGCTTGTCTGAGGTAGAACTTTCGTATCTCCATTTGCACAAAGTGTGGAACACCACACTGAAATACCACCTTCCACCTGGAGAGAGAACTCATCACCCAACCCAACTTGGATCACTTCTGAGTTCTGAACATATTACACCGATACTAATGCCAGTAGTCATTCTGGTTCATCTACAGCTCACATCCAACCTTCCTATCATGATGTTTCCATTCTTGTTTTACCATCTGACCATCCATCATCACAAACCTACCCCCAAACAGCTGTCCTGTCAATGACCTTGGTAGGGCTGAATGAACACAGATCCAGATGAAAGCTAAGTGAGTGGTGGGCGCAAGGAGGAATAAAATTACAAAAATGGAGAATCTAAAGACAGAAACCAAAACCTGGCCATGTGGCTTCTCATTTCCCAGATACCTCTGAACTTCTTAGAACTTACTCAAAAGAAAAAAAAAACATCATTCTTCTTTATGGCTGAATATTATTCCATTATGTGTATGTACCACTTCTCTTTATCTGCTCATCCATTGATGGGCATCTACGTTGATTCCATATCTGAGCTGCTATGACAATAGAGCAATAAACATGGGCATGCAGTGATCTCTTTGATAAGCTGGAAAACATTATAATAAGCAAAACAAGACACAGAAAGACAAATGCCACATGTTCTTTCTCAATTTTGAAAACTAAATTTATTTTTAGAAAATAAATATGAATGGAAAATAGTGATTATTAGAGGCTAAGAAGAGTGGGGGTAGGGAGGATAGAATAGTTGTAGTATTCTATAGCACAGTAGGGTGACTATAGTTCACAAAAACCTGTTACCTATTTTATGAAAAATAGGAGAGCAGGGCTTGAGAGCGCCAATCACAAAGTAATGATAAGGAGATAGAATCATTAATTATTCTCATTTGATCAGTATTACTGTATCCATGCATTGAAAATATCACACTGCATTTCATAAATATATACAATCGTGTATTACTCAAAACATTTAGAAGGAAATGCCTAGTGAGGTAGAAATGCTAATTACCTAGGGGAGAGAAAGGCAGAGCAGTATAGTTTACACTTCTAAGATACTAAATAATTTCCATACAATCAATAAAAACTGGAAAAGTAAAACATCAAAGGGAAGAGGAAAGGGACCTGAGGGTAGAAGGAGGTAAGAGAGGAGGGAAGTGCGGTGAGGAATATTGGCCAAATTATATCATTATATTGTGTACATGTATGAATATGTAACAGCAAAACTGATCATGTACAACTCTAAAGCACCAATAAAATGTGAGAAAAAAACCACAAAAATTAAAAGTTATCTACCCTGATTTAATCATTATACAGACTACAAACATCAAATTATCATAGTACCCCATGAATGTGTGCAATTAAAATAATATTTAAAAAAAAACCAATAAGATCTTATTAAACTGTAGTAGGAAGACTACCAGATAACAGCAGTAAACATAAGAATACTCACCCACTTTTGGACACAGAACAATCCAGAAATTCTGCTTGATGCCTTTCTCTGTGTTCACCATTGACATAAAATAATACCAACTGAACTTTGAGGTTGATGCTCTATAGATGCCTAGCACTGATCACAGTATGCTCAGTTACAAGACATATTTGGAACCATTTCTTTTAAAACAAGAAAGTCACTAAATTTAACTTGTAATCATGATCACTAACACAAAAGATATTTTCTGCTCATCAATTTGGATTTGGACACCTTGTGCCTTACCATATGGATTCCATATTTACAAACCAATATTCTTACATGAAGTTTTAAAAGAGGTTCTAAAGCTACAATGCTACATACCAAAAGTTTGTAAAAATCTTTATTTTTTTAAGTTTTTTTTTGGTTGTTGTTTATTAAGAGAGAGAAGAAGCGAGTGAAAGAGAGAGTGGGAAAAAGAGGATCAATTTTACTTTCTTTTTTCATCTGGCCTTTGTTTCTCTGACGCTTAGCTGTGTATGTAGTGCTGGGATTTGAACTCAGGTCCTTGTGCTTGCCAGGCAAGTGTTCCAACAGCTGAACCACCACTGCAGCCAAAAATCTTATTTTTAAATTGGACCTTTTTCTGTAAGAATTTTGGACACAACTCAATAAACTAAAACAGTACATTATATAAAACAAAACAAGTTTTTATAAGACTACTTCATGAGAGGAGAACTTTGCCTCCTGAGCCACTCTGAAATCAAGAATACTGAATTTCAAAATCAGTTGCCACATATGGATGAGTTGTATGATATACTGTCATCATAATACAAAGTATGTTAAGGAAAACAGTCAAACAGTGGTCCTCTGGTTGGGCAGCCCACGGCGAGCACATCACTCTTTCATAGTCATGACAGTGGACAGTCATAAAACCCAGCAAGGTTACACACAGGAGAAGCAGGAGCTTCATATTGTAGTTGCAACCCCAAAACAGGGCCACATTATAAATGCTTGCTTTCATTCATGAAAGCTGGGGATTAATTTTTTAAAAATCAAATGTTTTATTAAAAACTAAAAAAAAATCTTAAATATACCAATTAGAGGCCATAGAAACATCTTTTTCACTATTAAGTGAAAAAATGGCAGGTTATTTTTTAGATTTCACTTTTCAGAGCTACTACAAATATTAAAGCAATGAAAGAATTGGGGATGTTTTTAAGCAATCTTCTTTGTTCTTTCCTTTCTTGTTACTAGCAGATAGTGGTAACTAGAAAGAAAGAATTCAGAGTGGAAAAAGGGCAGTCAGGAGAGGCATGGACAATGCAAACCTTAACAAGAGAGGTGGCCTCTTTGAAAAGCCCCATCTGTAGGCTATGCACTGCTGGGATATTTTTTCCGTATGGTTTTGGTAGGCAAGACAAGATGGTTTAGAGAAAGGCAAGTCTGAATGGCTTCAACCCATTTGAAAAACACAGGGTGGAAATAAAAATACATGCAACAGAAAACATTTGCAAATCATTTATCTGACAAAGAACTAGTAACCAGAATACATAAAGAACTCTTAAAATGCAATAACCCAATTTAAAAATGAGAAACAAGGAGAATAGTTATTTTGCCAAGAAAGAGATAGAAAAGCTAATGATCATATGAAAAGGAATTCATAATCATGATAGATTAGAGGACTGCAAATTACAACCAAAATAATGTAGCACATTACATGTACTAAAATTGTTATGAAATTATATAAAGGCATTTGTTTATGTGTACACATATATATTCTCATATTTATGACTCAGAATGCTAGATGCCCATATCCAGATATACATGTGGATATGAAAAGGTATATATGTGTATTTATATGAGCGTGTGTATGTGTGTATGTCTATATGACTGACAACACTGTTCAGGATGGGATGAAGTGGAATGTTCATGCATCCTCATACATTGGCCACTGCTGTGGGAATGTAAAATAATACACTGTTAGATGTCTACCTAAAAGGGAAGGAAGAAAACTCAAACATATGTTCACCCAGAGACTTGTGTGCAAAAAGTCACAGTAACCCTATTCATACTAGAAAAATAGGAAACCTCTGAATGTGCATCATCTGATGAGCGGTTGAACAAAATGTGTACATCCTTACAACAGAATACCATTCATCAGTAAAAAGAAACACAGTGACACATACGACAGCCTAGACAAATATCAATATCTCTACGCTAAGAAAAGAAACCAGATGCAAAAGACCATATTCAGGGGCTGGAGCAGTGGCTCGGCGCTTGCCCTGCATGCGCTAGTACGTGGGTTCAAACCCCAGCACCCACATACACAACTTGTCAGAGCAACGAAAGCCAAGTGAAAAACTCAATGAAAATTGATTCTCTCTCTCTCACTGTCCTTCTCTTAAAAAAAACAAATATGCAGTTGGCCCTCAGTACCTGAGGAGGTGCTGGTTTTAGGACCCTTGGGATATCAAAATCCACAGGTGTTCAAGTCCCTTATATAAAATGCCACAGCATTTGCATATAAGCTGTGCACTTCCTCTCATATATGTAAAATCATTTCTAGATTACTTAAAATACCTAATACAATGTACATGCTATGTAAACAGCTGTCATACTGAACTGATTACAGAGTAATGACAGGAAAAATAGTCTGTGGATGTTTGGGACAGATGAAATTTTTCCAAATATTTTCAATCCATAGTTGTTTGAGGAACCTGCAGGTCTGGTGGGCCTGTTGCATTATCTGGTCCACTGAACATGAAGACCTCAGAAAGCAATTTGAGGAGACATAGCACATCAGTGGTCATCTGGAACTGGAGGATGGAGCAGGGACTTAATGCACATGGGCACAAGGAATCTTTCGGGGGTGACTGAGTTACTCTAAAACTGGATTTGTGGGGATAGCTGCACAGATCTACCACACCCCACACTTCAAATATGTGTATTTTATAGTATATAAAGTATGTCTAATTAAAGCTTTTTAAAAAGAAAAGTAGAATAACAATCCTTTTTCTTTTTATACTTTAGTCAAAAATTATGGTGAAACTTGGCATGAAATGTTTTAATTCCTATGTTTAATTAGGAATTAAACATTTAATTCATATATTTATTTACTAAATATGTATTGAATAATGCCCATGAACTCAAATACCTTTGACTTTAGCACTATGCTATGCTTAAATATCTGATGACTGGGCCTTTTCCAGTATCCCTAGGAATTTGGCAGTATTCAGACTGAATCCAAGGGATTCTGGATTCAGATACCAAGCTGGGTTAAACTGGAAGGGTAAAGTTCAAGACCCTCACTCCTCTCCATGGGCTGGGCCTCAGGAAGTGACCATGGACTAGACACTAATCTGCCAAGCCAGCAACTGGTAGAGAAACAGGTCACAGAGTGCTCCCTAAGAGAGTGAGCCAAGCAGTCTCTTGACAAAAAGTAGGGGCTCTATTTCTTATCCTAAGTTCTGGGACACAAGACTCAAGTCTGTCTCATTCCCTGTATACTGCTAATAACAGTAAGAAAGTTCATCAACATGGACTAAGGTTATAAAAGTGTAACACCGTAACAGAAGGCAAATTTTTTAGCTCAATGAATATCCAAAATTTGTATGTTTTATTGTATGTAAATGCACTTGTCTTGCATCTCTTTTGTCATTTTAATACAATTTGCATTAAGAAAACATTAAAAGGGGATGGAGTGGTGGCTCAGTGGTTTCAACACTTGCCTGGCAAGCACAGGGACCCAGGTTCAAACCCCAGCACCACGTACACAACTGAGTTTTGGAGCAACGAAGGCCATGTGAAAAACTAAATAAAGTTGTTTCTCTCTTTCTCTGTCTCTCTCACTGTCTCTCTTGCTCTTTAAAAAAAAAAAAAAAAAGAAAACATTAAAAGTGAAAGGTATAAAATTCAAAAAGACACAGACCTCAGAAAATCTTGTAGGCAAGTAGGAAACACTTGAGTTTTCTCCAATCAAGTCCTACTTGTGTCCAAGAAATGTATTAATTTTTATCAAAACAAAAATAACTTGGGTAGCAGGACATTTATGTTTAGATTTTATGTTCTTGCTTTTTATCAGGCAGGTGGAACTGAAGTTGAATTTCATGAGCGTGGTGCTCAGAACTGCATGCACACACACGCTGGCTAATGCACCCTGTGGGTGATTCCAGGGATTTCCTGATGTTACAAGACACTCAGCACTCATATTTCATAAGATTTAGACATCAGCAGGATGGTGGACTGTCATGAACCGGCTATGATATCAGGTCAGATTCCACTGAGGTTGGATTCTTGAACTGTTCATGTTTTAGGTTTTTACAACTTGAATATAATCACAGCTGATATTTTCAACTTACATCTTCAGACCAGGATCTCAAAGCCTCTTTCCACAAATATTATTCCCCACTGTTCTACTATTCCCCACTGTTCTATCAGAAGGTAGGACAAAACAAAAACAAATTATATCTGCGTAGGAATCCAGAGAAAATTGAGCTTGAGGGAGTACTGGCATTTCCTTCCCTAAGAGTTTAAGGACCAATTTATTTGGGAAACATTACACTGAGCAGTGATGCTTTTCAAGTCACAGATGCAGGAGGAAAGCTTCCAAACTGCCGACTTTTATAACTTGAAAGGGCCCATTTTAAAGTTGTGACTCATTTAAGAGCCTGAAAATGTTAAATCTGTATGTATGAATCAGACCCTGGAAGTATAAGTTTACAAAGTATTACATTACCATCAACCACAAATTACAAATCCATTGATGAAACGCTGAGTTTACTTAGCAACAGCTGAAACCCAAACGGTAAGAAATAATCTAATTATCCAGTGTGCGGTGATAAATCAAAGTGCCAGCAGGGGATGTTTGCTTAGCATTGCAATGCATATTTTATGACTACTTTTACAACTATTGAAGGAACTTGATCATAAGTGACATGTTTCAATTTTAAGTAAATCAGCAGGAAAGAAGCATCACTAATGTTGGTGCTGGAAAAGGAACAGACTTCTAGGTGAGTCTTCTGAAAATATAAAATAAAGCCATGACTGACAGTCCTGGAAAATGAGCCAGCATTCTAAAAGGTAGTTCCCCATTTCACATTTTCCTGCATTTGCTCATAGATCAACCATAAAAAACCATACAGAGACAAAGTAAAAGTTTGAGAAGCCGTTGGCACCCTCCCCATGAAAAACTGGCTTATGTCATATAAAAAGAAAAAAAAACCTAAAACCATTTTGAAAGGAGAAATGTGAAAAAAAGAACTCAGATCATTTAAGCATTCAAAACCGAGTGTACCATATATTGCAATTTAAAATCCAGCTTTATTTAGAAAACATGCTATCTCTAGAGGAAGTAGTAAACATACGTGATCTTAAAGGAATAGATACCAAGCCACAAAAAGGTATCCATTGCATCACTGAGATAACTTACTAGATGCGAATAGCTACCATTCTATTTTTAGTTTTATTGGTTCTCTGGAAGAAGGGAGAACTGATTTTCATTTGGTGTGTATAAAACTGAGATGATATGAAGGCCTCATAGTCCATGGAAAGTAGAACCCCAAATCATATCCTCCATGAGTTGGTTGTAAGTGGATGGAAACCTGCCGAGTTACAGACCTGGATTCTTATCCTCTAGGAGTTTCCTTTAGCAACTCGTTTACAACACAGATATCAAAAGACATATATTTATTTACTAAATATGTATTGAATAATGCCCATGAACTCAAATACCTTTGACTTCAGCACTATGCTATGCTTAAATATCTGATGACTGGGACTTTTCCAGTATCCCTAGGAATTTGGCAGTGATCAGACTGAATCCAAGGGATTCTGGATTCATATACCAATCTGGGTTAAACTGGAAGGGTAAATATTTGGGCTAAATGCAGCTATTTTATCTGAAACTAACATTGTATGAATATTTATTATGGGGCATGATTTGACTGGATTCTTTCACAAAATACCATATAACAAGATAACGTATTTCAACTGCATTTCAGAAATCATCCTTCAGGCAAGGAAAAACAAAAATGAAAAATACAATGTAAAAGCCTATTAGTGATAGTTAAAAAAAAAAAAAAAGAGAGAAGAAAGAAGTCTAAACTGGTTTGCTGGAGGAAAGGAAACATACTCTTAAGACACTGCTAACCACAACTGAAATTGAGGTCTCTAATCCACAGGTTATTGTTAGTAATTAAAAAAAATAAATATCACATTTTAATCTATAAGGTTTTAGTAATAGAATTTATAGGGGCTGCAGCAGTGGCTCAGCAGTTACAGCACCTGTCTGGCATGCATGAGTACACGAGTTCAAATCAAGCACCACTTACAACGATGTCTCAGAGCAAAGAAAACCACATGAAAAACTAAATAAAAAACTTAAATGTCTCTTTCTCTCACACTGTCCCTCTCTCTTTAAAAAAAAAAGAATTTATATTTAACCTATCTAAAATGCAGTTCAGATTAGTAGAAGCTATCTGAACAAGTCCATTGAAAGTTATTTTCCAAAATGAATGTCCTTCTCAACTAAGGCACACCAAGGTACTTACTGCATATTTAAATGCC
Source organism: Aplodontia rufa (assembly GCA_004027875.1). Classification (NCBI taxonomy): domain Eukaryota; kingdom Metazoa; phylum Chordata; class Mammalia; order Rodentia; family Aplodontiidae; genus Aplodontia; species Aplodontia rufa. Next base: position 95,368 of record PVKS010003239.1, on the reverse strand, counting down.
CTTAGAGATAAACCAATGGAATAAATAATATCAACAGGTTTGCCCATTAATGCTTTAATTAAACAAATCTTTTAATCAATTCAAATACCACCTAGCATCTCCAATTCACTGGAGTATCACAGTGTGTCTTTTCCACTTGGAAATCCTGCCAGTGAAATTCTTAGTTCAACTTGGCCCCTACTTTCTTCTCCATCCCCAACTACACCCCCTACACCCATACATATTACAAACCTTGTGGCATAAAAGTAAATAATATATGGAACACAGAAACATTTTTTTAAAATTCCCAAACTGTGCAAAGTTTCAATTCTGGTTCTGAAACTTCAATATTAACATATGCAGCCAAATAAATATCACTTATCCCTCATAGAAATTCCTAATGCACATTCACATATTAATGCTTTCAAAAACAAAAGGCTTATGATGAAAAAGAAACAAAACACTGTTCTTTGTGTAATATAGCCCTGGCCTGCAATATGCAGTCCTGACCCTTGCAAAAAAGCTACTAACTCCATTAGACAGCTTCCAGTGAAACACACCGGGCTGATGGCTCGCTAGGCCACCTTCACAAAAACAGAGGAGTCTCAGAAGGCAGGGCCAGGATCAGATAATTCCAGTTTTTAGTACCCTAAGCTCTGGGGGTCAGGTTTCTTCCAAGACATGAATATTCCTAAAATTTCACCCAATGCATAAGGATGGAATGACTTGGTCTGGACCCCAGTGAACATAAAATCACCTAGCAGCACAGGGCCACATTTTTCAGGCTGCTTCAGAGGAGAGTATCCTTCTGGGCCTCAGGTGCACCTCATCACAAGACCAAACAGAACCAGAAAGAACATGGATCATGTGTATCATTGTGGTCTGGTCTGGGGCTGTCACTTGCAGGTAAATGGAGGCCACAGAGAGAATGCAAGATTCCTGTTACTCTGTTCCCATCATTCACCAAAATATGTATGTATTTATCACAGGTACATGATGTGACCTTATTACAAAGAATAATTCCTTCCTAATAGGATACCTTCCCCATTAGCAGATAATATTTTCAAGAACCCTCTAGAAATGTCATGCTTGGTAGAAGGACAGGGATTGATTTGCAGCACAAACTTCTCCATAAAGCTGTCTGCTTCTCTTTGAAGTTTAAAATTCTTAGAATTATTCTAATTAACTAAAAAGGATTTCTATCAGGTACGAATTTCCTTCCTTTAATATGGAAAGGAGGCTAAGGTGGAAGAAGGGTGAAACTGGTAGGGTTCATTCAAATCCAAAACTCTAACCAAAGAAATAGAAGAGTTATGTGTTGTATTAAGTACTGTAACTTCACACACAAAAGAAAGAAAGGTGGACGAAAGGAAGGGAGGAAAGTGAGAGAAACTAAGGCAGACAGGCCAGAAAATAAACATTTATAGAAGTGATCTCATGCTCAAAAATGAAATTTTTGAAACATTAAAAAAGTTTGTATCTTAAAGTCACAAACTGAAGATTGGGTGTAGCAAAATATGAAGTTTAACACAAAATCAAATGTGGAAAATCTTACACTATCTCAATGCTGGGTAATGATTTTTTTCTTTTGTACATTTGTGTAATTATAAAAGGTCATCTTTGAAAGAGAACAGCTTCTCAAGCCAATCAGTTTGCAAATGAACACACTAAGGCAAGAAGGGGTGAACCGGTGATCCTGAGGTCATGCTATCCTTAAACTGCACAAGTGCAACTCAATCTCCAATCCTGATCCTGAGTCTGGCCTCGGTCCCTTCCCCACCACACCAGGGACTTGCTGATTTCTTCCCTTATATTGCTGGCTACAGCCTCTCATTCTTGATATGAAATGGACCATTTTCACTTTTTATTGCCTCTGTATATGAAAATAGGAATGGCCATTCTCTAACAAAACAAGCACATTAAAAACATCCTCTGGGCTACGAAAAGTTGGCAAGGCTTGTCTTAAGACTTTGTTTTTAGTGACCATGGATTATACCAACTAAGATGAGCCATTTTTGAAAAGAATATGTATGGCATGTGCATAATTCTGAGGCTATTTTAATTGGACTTAGCAGATGTGCTAGCAACCGCACATATACATGCATACATTGTTAAATTATACTTATACCTTCACTGGTATGTCATACTGTTATGTATATATTTAATTTAGGCTCATCTTCGTAAAATAAATAGATATATCAACTAAGGTTTTCCATTTTTATTCTTTTTTTAGATACATCTTATTCAACTTTTAGGTACATCTGCTCCAGAAAATATCATAAGCCTGTAAATATCATGATTGCTAGGAAACAACGCATTGCCATAAGGAGTCTACCTTTCTTTAAAAAGAAAACTTTAATCCCTCAAATGCCATATTTATGCAGAGAAGTCCTAAAACAGCTTCACATACATGATATTAAAAACTCATCACTAGAAAATTCCTGGCAAAAGCCGGTGGACTCAACAGACATGTTGGCCTTGGCTCCTTCCCTGAAACCCCTTACAATGATTATGAATATGTTTAAACAAACAAAAACAGCACGGATTTGTAGAAACAAGAATGAATAAGACAGTAGTAAAAGAAGCTAGAAAGCAAATCATTCACTGACTTACCCGACTCAAGAAAGTGGAATTCTAGAATAGCAATGTTGAAAAATCTAGAAGCAACCACACGGGTACTGGGAGCCAACCCCTCACCCATGACTCCAGCCTCTTGGAACTGGTTCCCCTGCAGTGGGGGTAACAACACAGCTTTCCCTGGGAGGACAGGTTCAGGGACTACACAGACGCTAGACACCTGCATTTCCTCTTCTGCTCAGGGCGAATGCTAACCTGCCAACCTGGAGAAGTGTTATTCACTGTCCAGGAAGGAAAAACCAGGTCCATGCAGTGGCTGCAGAGCATCAAGTGCTGTGGAGAGCGGGGCGAGTACACTGGAACCAGGAAAATAAGTAAATGTTTGCCCATGAACTATTGAGAACTCTTTTTTGCCCTGTTTTTCAGTTCTCAGAAAGTTGTCACCCAGACTTCTTCTGCCTTCATGGCAGGGTAATAGCAAAGAATTCCCATGGGCTGATCAAATTTTCAGAGAAAACAGAAACCATGGAAAAGCACCAAAAAGTTGGTGCGCTATGACCTCCACCCAAATCACCCCTTAATGAGGCCCACAGTTGGCAAGTTCTAGATATGGAAAGAGCTTCCATCAGCTGTGCAAGGCCTCATTGATAAGTGTGAGCGAGTTCCTAACCATTTAAGGAAAGCTTCCAAAACAAAGAGAAAAATGCATCTTGGGGGAAACAACAACATACACAAAGGGAAACAATTTCAGTGTCAGTGATGTCTCCAGAGAAATTAAACAGTACCTGACCACCAAAGAAAAAGCATGATGCTATCAAAAACAAATCAGCATTCAGAGATCAATAATTAGACATTAGAAATCAATATGTAGTACAGAAGAAATAAAATCCCAGCGGAAGGTTTACAAGTTAAACTTGAGGTAATGTTCCAACGGAAAGAGCAAAAACAGAGATAGGAAACAACAGAGAAGAAAATTCGAGAACTAATATAGGAAGGTCATGATCTATAAAAAATTTCAAAATTTTTTAAAAACCTCCAGGAACATTAAGTATTAAAAAAAATCTAAGAACTAAAGAACATGAATTCCAGGACTGAACAGGACCACTAGGTTCCCAGTACCATGGATTAAAATAGATTCACATCAAGATATATCTTGGCAGTTTTAGAATGCCAGTCCTTAAGGCTTTTGGGTGCAGGGTGGAGGGTGGCAGGGCTAACAAGTGAGCTTGGTATCAGACTGCTGGACCTGGACACGTGGATATTCTGAAAAAAAAAATGAAGACTTCAATATTTTGAAGGAAAAATGATTCCCAATCTAAAATTCTGTATCCAGCCAGATTATTAATTAAGCATGAGGAAAGAATAAAGACTGCCATTATCATCAAGGTTTCAAATGATCTCTCTCACATACACGATCTCTTCTGAGAAACCACCTGAAGATGGATCTGCCAAAATAAAGGAGCAAATGAAGAAAGGAAGAAATAGCATTCAAGAAAGAGGGCATCCAACATACAAACAAGGCAAAGAGACCACCAACACGATGCAGAAGCAGGCCGGAAAATCCCAAGGATCATTTCAAGTTGAAAAGGACAGATTGCTTAATATATTTGAGTGGAGAAAAAAGAAGCTTATATAATATTAGAATATTTAGAGATAATTTAGTGTTAAGTATATATAAAACTCAGAAAATAATAGGAAACTAAGCAAATAAAAAAGTGAGATAATTATTAATTGCAGAGAAAATAAAAAGATATGCAAGAATGAAAAATTATACTGCATTGCTCAGATTCAAATGCAGTTTACATAGCCATACAGTGAGCTTTGGGTTCTTGGGGTTTATATTTATTGGGAAGATGTGGGGATGGAGATTATTTGGGAGCAGTGAAGTCATAAAAGGGGTATATATGTGTAAGGGAAAGAAAACTAAAATCCCAACTTCCGTAATAAGAAGTCAACAGGTTGCTGCAAAACAGAAAAATCTGGATGTAGCAATGTCATCAATTTTACTTAGAAATATAAAAAGCAATTACCAAAGGAATGAGTAAAGAATTTCAAGAGATTGCTTCTAAACAGCAGGTAGAGGGTGTTGTGAGTTTGCTATTTTGTTTTTGCAGCAATTCTCATGCAGATTTCTTCTTCCTTAAACCATGTGTGTGTATAACTTTGATTTTCAAAAATCAAATTTTAGCAAAACTGTATTTTCTACTTTGACTAACATCTAAACACCCAACAGTCCTAGAAACTTCTACACCACACCTATCACTCTAATGCTAATTTCACCATGAATTTTCTTAACTGAGGTCACGAAAGGGTGCATCCACTCCATTACAATATAGCTCTTCCTGTTTATGTTCTGCATAAATCCCCTTCATAAATGGCAAAGAGAACATTATGGACACTATAACTGACTGAGATCCCTTGAACAGCTCCTGAATCTGACATGGGCCCAGACCTAGATCACCAGAGTTCTTTAGACAGGAAAACAATGCTACTTTTTACTAGTTCTTGAACATTCAATAAAGACTAATGGGTGCACTCCTAATCTTGCCCAGTACCCATGTCAATGCTATTATAATAGGCACTCAAACCAACAAACCACTTTAATATTCCCTATAGTTCAGATATCTTGCATCAGCACTTTTCCACTGGATTTCTGTCCCCACAACAATCAATTTTTCTAATCAACCCAGCCCAGAAATGACTCAATAAACCAATATTTCCAATAAAATTCTCCATGAAAAGTTTTAGCCTCCAAATTTTGACACAGATTAGAAAGTCAATCCTCTGCTTTGAGCTGATTGATTTAGAATGAAAAATATACATTTAGACTCTTCAAGAATCTTTAGGAAAGATTTGTGACAGTCATTTGAAAGTTGTGGGTGAGGGGCTGGAGTGGTGGCTCAGCATTTACGGCCTTGCCTGGCATGCACAAGGACAGGATTGAACCCCAGCACCATGTACACAACCAAGGAGCAACAAAATCCACATGAAAAACTAAATAAAATTAATTCTTTCTCTCTCTCTCACTGTCCTTTTCTCTTTAAAAAAAATATGAAGAAAGAAAGTAAATAGTGGGTCAGAGAATCCAAGAGTAAGGCATGTCAACTAATACCGTATTTCTTTCTCTCAGTTCTAAACACACCACATGGCAAATTATGTTCTCAGGAAAAGAAACAAACTTACCTTTCACAAGCTCGGACAGTCCATGCGGCAATTATCCATAATGAGATACTAAAAACCAAGAGTACAGTTCCTGGGCAAATAGTCATTAAAGTCTTCATAACAAAACGCGTATTGAAGTTTATCTTATTAAGTGCTCCAATGCTTCTAGAGGAGGCATCAGTGAAAAGTTTGCTATGTAAAAGCATGACTCTGGCAATCAGATAGAGTCTTAAGAACATTGGTATAGATAAAATAATATCCACATCTGCGGTGGTTGTGGATGGGGCATAGGAGAAGGCAAGCCGGGCTGTCCATGTGAACGTGTAATTCCCAGGTATGGGATGAATAGCACACACCAGTATTTCCAAGCAGATGAAGAAAATACGCTCATAAGTCATGGCTATTCTCCAGTCATCTGCTCCATTGTCCACCATGAATAACTGAAAAAATAAAGTAGAAAATCAGCTTCAGTATGGCATGAATGGTCCACAAGTGTTAGCGCAGATCTTAACAAGACATGAGAGGGGACTCTTAGCAATTGTGGTATGCTAAGGGTTACGGCTTTTAAATACTAGCCAGGGATGCTATTTTTAGGAAAGGGCACAGGTCCCAAAGGGGAACTTCATTTCATAAAAATTAAAATTTAAAACTTGCTACACAGGAGCAAAAAGTATTTTTGGAATCCATATTCTTAAAATGATAAGTAATATCATTTTAAAATAAGGGGCTTGGGCCTATCAGTAATGACCCCCCACTCAGATGAAGTCCAAATGGACTGGCCTTATAACCATTTGCTCTCCTCTTTAAGAGACTGGATTGAAGCCCTTATGTAAATCTGACTATTTAAGGTGAATTCTATCTAGGGTGCCACTGTAATCAGTTACTACCTATAATGCAACAACACATGAGCATTCTTATAGGAAATCTTATTCTTGGCGTCAGAGAAAATCACAAGAGACCAGAGTGAAATGTGACAGAAACGTTTCTTCTGGCCTCTTCAGTATTGTTCCATTTTCTATCTCTTCTATTTCCCTTTCACTTTGCCTTAAATTATTAACATGTTTTCAATCTTTCTTTAATAAAGATTCCTTTTTCCTACTTGTCATTTTCATAGTACAATTAAACCAAAAAAGGAGGGTTACACACACACACACACACATACACATACAGAGACAGAGAGACAACATGAGCAAGTGCACAAGTGTGAAAAAACAAAACAAAACAAAAAAAACAACCAAATGCACAGAAAAGAATGTCTCTCTTTTCCCTGTCTTTAAACAGCCAGGCCCTGACAATCCATCAATAACCAGAGGATTTGGAAATGCATGGTGGCTTTTCTAGCTGCCACAGTGACTTATGGGGGCAACTGGCATTTAGGGCCAGGAAGCCATAGGTGCCAACCATGCTGCAGTGCTAGAGTCCAACAAAAGGAAGATTGTCTGCCCAGAATTCCAGTTGTGTTCTCTGCCCCTGAGAATGATGCCATGTCCTCTGACTTCTGCTAAGTAGCCAACTCAAGTGGGAAGCACCAGACGAAAACAACACAAATGTGAACAGGGCATGCTCAGGGGAGGGAGGTGCAAAGAGGTTGGAGGGGCAGGCTTTCCCTATGGTTGGATTCTGTGTGCACCATTTAGACAGTGACAAATCTCCACTCTGGCTTAATTTTTCTGTAGTTGATAGCTTCTTCCCATGCTATTACTCAAACTGGTCACCAACTCTATGTTAACTTTGCAAAGACAGGAATTTAAGAATAAACACTGCCACTTCTTTCTAGTAACTTAAGGAGTTGAGAAGCAGCAGAATCTCTCAGCAAAAACATTTCAGAATTTTGATTGTCTACTTTTTTCACCAAAACTTGACTCTGAGTGACCTGGCAGTTTGTAAAGGGCACCTCCAAAAGGGCTAAGGATCAAAAGCTGTGCAGCAGGGGCTAGAGTCGTGGCACAGTGATTGGAGCACTTGCCTGGCATGCGTAAAGACCCAGGTTCAAGCCCCAGCACCACATACACAACTAAGTGTCGGAGAAACAAAGGCCAGATGAAAAAACAAAGTTAATTATCTCTTTTCTCTCTCTCTCTCTCACTTAAAAAAATGCTATGCATCAGACTTTGAGCAAAATTTCAAGAGGGGTTTTCCCTACACTGTCCTGGTCAGCTGCAGGATACACACCTTCAGGGCAACTGGTAAGGAAGTACCCATTTACACGTGTACTTGTGACATGCTGTACTAAGTAGTCTCTTACCTGCATAGGACTAGCTCTCCCACAGCATTCGCAAGGTACCTGTTCCTCTACCCCAACTGTCTCTTTTTTTCAGGACCCTTTACATGCTCACTCTGTTCAGTTTGCCAATCTGGCTATTTCTTCTACAGAGTCATATGTCTTCACCTCTAATCTCACTGCCATCCTCAGCAGCCTCACTCTTCATCCTCAGGTGGGACTGCTCAGGTAACTCAATTTGAAAACTGATGTCCAGGCTACTGCAGGTGGACTGGGCCTTCACAGATGTGCCTTCAAACTCAGTGAACCCTTACAGTCACTGTGATCCTTCCCTTGTTCCCACAGTACCTTTCTCCCCAAAAGCAACCTCTATTCTCTTCTCTCAGTGCATACTTCTCCACCCCCAACATCACAGGAAATGCCCTCTGTCTCATACTTGGGCAATAAACTTGCCTACATCTGCACCTTTTCCTCCATATTTCCCTTTCTTTCACTCCACATATGTAAAGCAACATTATTCCAAAATCCACTTTCCCTCCATTGAGAGCCTTTTTGCTGTGCCCCTTCCCACTCAGCTGAGTATACACACAAGGTCAAGTTGCGACCATCTACTAAACACAAGACAACAAAACCACATGAGAACCATGGCTGGCTCTGTCAGCCCCAGGCTGTGTCATTTTCTCACTTTTCCTTCATTTCCAAATACCCTGGATGTCATCAGCCCACCAACGCTACTCCTGTGAAGGTCACTGAAGATGCATCTTTATTTGGAAATAGAATCCTCCTATCTTAATTTTTATCTCGCCTGACCTATCATTCCTTTCTTCCTGAAAAGATCACTTTTCTTGATTTCAGGGACACAGAGCCTTTTCATATGCTCCTGTGCTGGAGGGTCTCAGTCTCCTCCCCCATTTCAATGTCACTGCTCCACTGAGGTCCATCAGTGGACTACACTTGCTTGGGTGATCTCTCTCTAGTACCAGATTCCTCCATTTGGGGATCATCCTCCATCACCTAATGACCTTTTTAAAAATTAAATTATATTATTATATAACGCCATTACTATCAAGAGTGACACCATCCAAAATCTCTCCACAGCCTGATGGGTGGAATCTAACCTACACCCCACAGCAGACCCAGCATTCTGCAACCTGGTTTTGCCTACCTCTCCAACTTCAATGCTTATTACTCTCCCACATTTCCCTATAGTTGCAGGTTTCAGAATACACCATCCTTATCCTGCTTCAGTCTTACAATCTGTCCTATGGCCTGCAATCTACATCTAGCAAATTCTTATTCCTTCATGACCAGAATCTTTGTATATGTATGTATGTATGTGTGTGTGTGTGTGTGTATGTATGTATGTATGTATGTATATATATATATATATAAATATATAAAATTCATGTTTGTGTTATATAAGTGATATTATATATCCATACATTTGTGTTATATGTGATATATATGTGTGTATGGAGTATGTGTGTGTGTATATATATACACACACATACTCCATCCAAATCTGAACACTCACTCCTTTGTTCCACTATGATCGCTGTATGTGCTCCTTATTGATGCTCTATCAGAGGACAATAAGGATTTCTCTATAAGACTTTTGCCCCTACTTGCGTCTGAAGTTCCTAGAGGATAGGAAATGCATTTACCCAGGCAGAGGATAATAAATCTTGTTGCAGGAATAGTCTTCATGTTTCTCACTTAATACTAGCTATCCTAACCTCTGGATAGGTCCTAATGTTTATTAAATATGCTCATGGAAGATAGAATACTAGAGCATAATGCAAATGAAATCCACAACATTTTTTTAAATGTAAAGAGAATACATTCTACCAAATAAGAAGTCTTGCAGAAGCATAAATTTGTAATTACATAGAAGTCCAAATAACTTTCTTCTTGAGTAACTTTTCCAGAAAAATGTTCTACTTCATAGTTTCTTTTTACCAAGGATTTTAACACCTGAAATGACTGTATTTTTGGTTTTGTTTTGTCACAGCAAATATTTAAATGTTAAGTTGAGGCAGAAATAGTTTCTTCTACTCATCATATAATCCACATCCTCAACTTTGCTTATTTGTGTATTCATTTGTTTAATAAATATCCAGACTATTAAATACTATATGTCAGTGCTGTGGTATTTACTAACCATCAAACAGGACTTACAGTAGTCAGAGAAAGCTCTAACTATTGCAATTAACTCTCAGTAGGAAGAAACGGCAAAGAAAGCTGACTTGATGTAATTTAATAATCATGTTTTTGGATGTTGCTATGAATGAAACAAAGGGATAAAATAGAGAACCATAAATCAGAGATGACAGCAGATGTGGTCATCAGGGTCGACTACTAGAGGAGTACTTCTGAAGATGAGTCCTGGAAAAGGAGAACAGTCAGTGATGTTAACAGCCAGGGGAAGAACATGCTGGGCAGGGGAATAGCAGGTGTAATGACCCTGGCCTTTGCAAAAGCTTGGTGTGTCTAAGAAGTGAAGGACACCACAGAGGCCAAAACTTAGTGATCAAGGGGCAGGGTGAAGGAGAATGAGTTTGAAGAGACAATTAGGACCGGATGTGAAGGACCTTGTTCGCTTTGGCATCAAAACTAGATTTCCTTCCACATGCAGTGGAAGCCACTGAAGGGTATTAAGGAGAGGAATGAGGGATGTGTTCAGATTCACAGCTTAAAGGGTTCGTCCTTACTAGTATGAGGAAAGCAGAGCAGAGAGAGGTAAATATGAAAGAAAGGACATGAGTTAGGAAGTTCTGTTGCCTTTGACTGGTGGCAGTGTCCCTGTGACTTGGGCTGGGTTATCATAGAAAGACACAGTAGGTGCCCTGGACATAAGGCTTGGCAATCTTGCTAAAACTTGCAGATGGACTGAATGTGAGAGTAGTAAAAGAAAAGACTCATAGAAGGCCATTGAGTTTCTACCCTGGAAAACAGAGTAGATGGTAGTGTTGGTTCCTGTGGACATTTCCTGGGTCCCAGGGAAGGGGAAGATAGTAAGCATTGAAAGGCTCTATTTTGGCCACTGACATCTGGGTATAGATGTCAAGAAGGCAGTAAGATATGCAAGTCACAATGAGAAGTCTGCAGTATTGGAATAAATGGGGGAGGCATCCATATTTAAGTAGCTTAATGGAATCAAAGGAAAAATTAGAGAAAGTGAATAGAACAGGATAGTACTCAAGGCTAAGTCCTTTTGGAAACCCAAATGTAGAGGGCAGTTGGAAGGTCAAGCTGTAAGAGGATCTGAAATCCAGCAGTCTATAAAGCAAGAGGAAAAGAAGGTATTCTCCTAGAAGTCAAGGGTGCAAAATGTCAATTATACACTGAAAAGTAGTATTTATCAGGTTTCAAGATGTATCAATGTACTCAATATTCTATATAGAAGATGGAAAAAAATCTAAAAATTGCAATATTCACAACTTGATCAATGTTAAATGTTAATATCCAACTGTGGAAATATCCTGCTATATTCCATATAATCTTTGTAATATATATGGACTGTTTTAAGTTCACTTGTAAGAAATTTTATCTGAAGGTCTGATATTAAAACATATCTATGTTGATTTTTCATTCTAATATTCTTGAGAAGAAAGATTTGATGGCAGAAGGAGGACAATTTAATTTACTTGATAACACTGGAGTTGTGGATATGGGCCTTCATAGGAGGTCTAAAATTACTTGCAGGCCTAACACATAAAATGCCCTCAAAATATATTCCACCATAAGCTTCAGTCTTCCAATATAACTGTTTTATGTTTGCTCAAATAACCAAAATATGATATATTTCAAGCTCACTAAGATTAATTGGGAATGAGAATCCTCAGTGGTTTTGTGGGAGAGGCCAGCCATAGGGATAGGTCATCTGCTGGAGGTGAAGAGATCAGAGGCAGAAGACCCACTTGCCTTCATCTGTGCCTTCCCCTCAGAGCTCGGTAGGCTCTTGGGACCTGGGACAGGGTCTTACAAAGCCTCGATTTCCTTTCTGGAAAGTAAATCAGGGCACTGCTCATTAAAAATCTGGACTTCGGGGAAGATGGGGGAACCATTCCAGAAGCCGATGTTATTCCTACTCTAGATACCCAATTAACACATGAGTTCTTCTGGGGGAAACTGCAATAGATGAAACCCATAGTAGCTTATCTATGTGTTAGCATTACCCCTGGTTATCAAAGTTTATACACATTGATTGCTACAGTTTTGACAATGTTTCCCCCTCATCTGTATCCTGTATCGCAATATACTTCTAATAAATGTGGGAAAAAAAATAAAGTACAATATCTCGGGGCTGGAAAAAAAAACAAAAAAAAATCTGGACTTCAAAAAATACAAACTGAATAACATTTAAGTCATGAATTTGTTAAGAAATTAAGTAGAATAGGCAATTTTTGAAAGGGAAGAGTAAGAAGAGAAAAGCAGCTGTGATCAAGTTAAAACAGATAAATAAATAAAACCTAATGGTGGGGCTGGAGTGGTGGCTAGGTGGTTACGGTGCTTGCCCGGCATGCGCAAGTACACGGGTTCAAACCCCAGCTCCCACCTACACAATTAAGTGACAAAGCAAAGAAAGCCATGTGAAAAACTAAAAAAAAAATTGATTTTCTCTCTCTCTGTCCTTCTCTCTTAAAAAAAAAAAAACTAACTAATGGTACTGGCATATAACAAGTGAGAGGTCAAAGGAACAAAAAAGAAAGTCCAAAATACGCCTGATATGCTAGGAATTTCATTACGTTGTTAAGGTAGACTGTTAGTGGGGAAAATAGTTCATTGAAAAAGAATTTGAAGACAACTAATTAGCCCTGTCAAGAAAAGTAACATTGAATCCAGGCCTCCTCATACCTAATATGCCAAGAAAAATTCCAAGTGTATCAAAGATCCAGATATGTTAATGAACCTATTCACATATTAAAAGAATTCGGATGAGAATTACCTTGTAATCTCAGGCAAATGAAGGACTTAACTTTGAGGAGAACCTCAGGGCTTTAAAGAAAACACTGATACACTCGACCACATTAAACTTTCACTTTCTGTACCTGGCCAACGCCACAGTAAAGAAGGTAAAAGACAAAAAACAAACCACACACAAAACGTCCATAACTTCCGTCACAAAGGATAATTTCCCGTATATAAAAAATTCCTACGCATTCTAAAGAAATAACCAGTACAACAGAAAAATGAACGAATGATACAAATATCAGGTCATGGAAAAGGAATTAAAAAATAAATGGTTCTTAAATCTATTTTTAAAAATGCCTAACTTCAATCATAAAAGGAAAATTAGATAACATTTTTTTTAAATGTAGGTTGACAAATGCCCAAAAGTTTTATAGTACTCTATATTATTGAAGTGAGGCATGTATTCACATGTATTGCAGGTGGAAGTATAAATCAGGCCAACCCTTCTAAGGAGAAAAATTTATAGGTTATAAACAAACATCCTCTTTGACTCTGTAAAATACTATTTCCTTAGAATGAAATTCCTTATATCAATATATTTGCATGTGTGACAAATTGAGAAATGTATATGATCACTTCTTACAGCTTTGTTTTCATAATTAGCGAAAGATTAGAAATAATGTGAATAATATAATTGGAAAAAGGGTTAAGGAAATCATTAATGTTCCCCAAATGTAATAGTATGCCACTAAAAAAAAAAGAGGAAATTTGTAATATTAAATAGAATTGCAGTATGCGTGCAATTCTTTTCAAGTAATGTACATGCTAATATTTGTACAGCTTTGCTAATGGGGAAAATGTATATTTGTATTTTGCATGCATGAAACATCTCTGAAAGAAGACTCCAGAAATTAATGATAAGAGCCACTTAGGGGAAGTGAACTGTAGGGCTGGGGACCAGAAATGGAAGGGAGATTGTGAATTAAATAATCTTTCACAATGTTTATTTTGGAATCATGTCAATAAGTAAGGTGCATTAACAATAAAAGCTAAGGAAAATTATTTAAATAGAGAAGGCTGGAGAGGTGTCTCGGTGGTTGCAGTGCTTGCCCGGCATGCTCAAGTAAACAGGTTCAAACCCCAGCAACCCATGTATGCAACTAGGTGTCAAAGCAACTTAAGCCATGTGAAAAACTCAATAAAAATTGATTCTCTCTGTCTCTCTCTCTCTCTGTCCTTCTCTCTTAAAAAAAAAAAAAAGAGAGAGAAGGACGAAGAATGACAACAAATGAGGTCATTAGACATCCAAGTAGTTCCTAATAAACACTCTTCATGTGTAGAACTGCAAAACTAAAAGGTAATGACTGACGTTATGATGGACAATGTGCAGAATCAAACACGTGAATCCAATTTACAGCTGAAATATTCTGCTTACCAAGGCAAAACCTTGAACTATGGTGTTACATAACTGCTTTCAACAGTAGGTACAAAAATAAACAAGATTTCTTAGTTAACCTTTAAACCAAATATTCAATAAAGCCAAGTTCTCACTTTCTTATTTATTTATTTTATGTTTCTATTTGTAAACTTCTATGGATATAAAGATTAGAAAGTCCATATTTGATGAGGAAGAGAAATGTAAAAGAATCATCTGTATTTAAATATGTGCCACATTTAGATGAAAAGTGCCATAAAATGAGTGGCACCGTGGAGGAGGGGTCAGAGGAGGATACATGATGGAGTATTCCATGGTGCCTTGCTCACTTTCCACACTGGCTGTCGCAATCTTCATGTAATTCATTGCTTTGAACTTCCAAGGTGAGTTTTAAGACACTTTGGGGACAATGGCCCAAAACAAAAAATATTCAAGTAATGTTTTCATCCAAAACAAGACCTCCCCCTTTGAAATTAGCTTTTGGATGAAACAGGGTGAAAACCCCACTACAGAAACAAACTAATAAGATTTTTCCTCGTGAAGGCATTTCAAAGATTAAGCCACCAAGTGCGTCAGACCACAATTGTCAGTCGCAGACAAGGTCAAAAGTAAAACAGACAAGGAGGGAAGACTTTTCAATGATATTGGTGATTCCCACCCCAAGAACCTTAGCCCAGAACTCCAGAAGGTGGGGTAAATAAATCTACAAAAGCCTATTCAGACTTCATTAATCCTGAGCAAAACTCAGAGAAATTAGCAAACCTGATATTTCTCAGCCATCCTGTAGCTGACAGGAAATTCTCTTTTGCTACTTCATGCTGCCCTGAAATTTTTCCACATCCAAACAGAAAGATTTGAAAACAGTGCAATGAAGTATTGATTGCTACAGTGCCAACTGCTCTCTGGGAGGAAAGTACAGAGAAAAAAATTGCTTGACTGGAGCAAGAAAAGATGTGTGTGGGGGGGTGGATCTCTCCAAAATAGAGGGAAGATCGGTGGAGTACAGGAAGGAGATTGAGGGGGAAGGAGGAAGGACTGGAAAAGAGAGGAACTGCAGAATTAATTTGTATGTATATATATGAATATACTACAGTGAATTCTATCTATGTGTATATACATATGAATGTACACTTATATATGTGTAAATATTACCAATTTAAAAAGCAATAAATAAATAGAAGGAAGACCAGTAGACTAGAGGAAGAAGAGAGGAAGGGTGGAAAAGAGGGAAGTGAAATGCAGCGAATGAAATTCCATCCATGCATGATTATGTCAAAATGAGCTCCACTATTATGTGTAACTATAATGTACTAATAAAAGCATGGAAACAAACCTTGAATGAAGGAGACCAAGGTGCACATTCTAGATGTGCTACAAACTTATCATTAAAGTCATTAAAACTTTGCTGACCCTCTTTCCATCATCTTTAAAATGGAGATAATATTATTTACTGAAAGTAATTGTAATGATGAAAAGACCTCATTTGCTGCTATGGGCAAAACTATTAAGTGGCTAACCCATCAAATTCTACTCCTTCATCTTGCCTATCTCCAGCATAGAAATGTTCACTTTCCCAGACTCCTCTGCAGCTGAATATTGCCATGTGATGTAGTTCTGACCTGAAGTCATAAGCAAATGTTTGCTGGAGGGCTTAGTAGAATATTTTTAATTAATTTATTTATTTTTGGGATAAAAATGACAAATGTGGCTAGCACTGCCCTCTTTCCTTCCTTCCTCCATCCTAGATCTGCAGCAGTCATCACCTTATGACCATTAGTAAGAGGCCAAAGCAAACACAGAAATTGCAACCCTGACAGCTTAAGTCACTAAGCCAGTACCCACTTATATTATGTGTTTATATTATGTGTAAATCAGTTGACTATTCCGTTATTTAAGCAGTTGAACATATGCTTATGTTGGATTTAACATAAAGTACTATGTAAAGATCTGTGAAAGATAAAACTTTATTAAAACACTTTATGGAAGGAGCAGTCAATTGAAAAGGAATGAATCTCAAATGTTGGAATTTAAAGTATAATAACCATTCAGTGGTAGAGTTATTTCTGGGTGGGTGGCTTTTGTTCAGGTCTTTCAAATATCAACCAACTGCTCTAAATATCCGTTAGTGTGACTCACAGGAAACACACACACATTTTGGAGCCAGAGAAGTTTGGATTTAAAATCTGGTTTAACTACTTTTGAGTGGAATGGTTTTGGGCAATATACCTAACCTCTCTAAACTTCAGCATGCTTATCTACAAAAAAATAAAAATAATATCAACCTTATATGCTTATTATAAGGCAATGCCTACTCTACTGACCCTACTAGAAGTGGCCTCATGAATGACAGTATTCCATGGATCCTCGAGAGGCGGAGGTATACGCATTAAATAGTAACTTCTAATATAACAATAGGAAAATGAGCCATGAATGACAGGAAGGGCTATGGTTAAGAAAGGATGGAACAAAGTCACTATTGGGAAGAGTTCTAGAAACTTCACCTGTACTCATTTTTGAGAGAATTTTTATAAATTTGCTAAAATTATGAATTTATCAAATTCTCCTCTTCTGACCTAGACAAGAGCTGTATCCACAGACCATAATCTTAAGAATCATCTATTGGGATCTAGAGCTATATAAATTTACCACAAATTCCTGTTCTGCTGCGCTTAAAACATAATTAGAGTCTTAATCCCTTTCACACAGCTTTCTTCAACAGCGTGGGACCCAGTCAAGCATTTTATACATATTGATATATTATTAGGTAATTGTTCTCACATTGCTTTGACATTTATGGAAATTGTCTCTAAAGTTACTTTGAATGTCCCTAGAAAAAAATGGAATACTCTATTTTTCTCTTTTGGTTCTCTCAACAGAATTGATATCACAGAGATCACTGGGTTGTGTGGCTTGTGAGTCTGTGTTCCGAATCTGCAGTGCAGCAGACCTAGGTCAAATTCTGACATGCCATGATTGATGGGCTCTGTGACTTCAGAAAAATTACTAAATTTTCTGATCTTCAATTTAAGCATTTGTTAAGGAAGTCTAGAAAGAGTCTTTCACGGGACTGAAGAAGACTTAAGGAGAGAGCAATCAACAAATGTTAGTAGCTTCCTTCGTAATAATTCATTTTTGTATTTTGACAATGGTTAGTCTCCAAAAAATGCAATCCTAATTTTAAAAAAAGTGTAATAATAAGAGAAAGATGCACAAACCAACATCACTGACTTTAGTTACTATAATGGATGAAAATCAAGATTAGAGACAATGAAACACTCAGAATTCCCCCATGATTAGTGTTTTTCTTTTTTTAAACCAATTCTTCATGGGAAGGCTTATTTTAATTATCTATAGATTTTTGATAAACATCTTCAAATCATTTTTAGAAATAGATGGGAAATAAATCATAAATAAGCCTAGTAAATCTCAAAGTCATAATTAAGCAAGGGCCAACTCCTTTGATTCCAAAAATTTAATCTGAAATGATAAAAACTGTTTATTTTCATCTGAAGCATTATAGTAATATTGCAAGACAGCTAAAGTGTATTTTTATCAGTATAGTTATTTTAAATACTTAAAAGGCTAGCTAAAAGCCAGTTCACATTTATTAGCCCTTATAAGAGTCTAATTAAAGGATGAGCAATTGAAAGAAGTTGGTCATTTGGTCACGGTCACTACATGAGTTGCTAAAAATCCTGGAGCTCAAGATCAGGTCTTCCAGTATTCACATCATTTGATGGGGGCATCAGGCTATGCTGAAAAGGTAGAGGCAAATCAAATATTTATAAAGCAAATAAATGCTTACCCACTAATTTACATTATGATTTTTACAATGTCACATCTTTACTCTTCGATGACCTCTTGCTTCCCTGGTAGAAGCAAATATTAAATTTAACTTGCACATTACATCCAATGCTCTACAGGAACAAAAACAGACCACATCCTGGTTTAGGCTTTTTCCAAGTTAGCTTTTCATCCTGAAAAGTCTTTTAAACTTCAGGTACACAGCACCTGACATTCCACACACTATTTGAGACGAAATTTTGAAAGCTGTTTTAAGATGTGCTTAATTTGCCACGTTAAAAGTGCCAGAAATGGTTTTACCCCATTAGATATGTTAATTCACATAAGATACATCTTAAGAAGGTATATACTATTATCCTCATCTTAGAGATGAAGAAACTGAGACTCAGAGGTTAAGGAACTGGTCAGGGTTATATATGCTGAATTATAAGGCTGGGACATGAACTCAAGTAATATGGCTTCAGAACTGTACCAATAATGAGTGGACCACTACTCATCATATACTTAGTCAGTGTTATGGTTTGGATGTGAGGTGTTTCCCAAAAACTCATGTGTGAGAAATGCAAGAAAACTTAGAGGTGAGATGATTGGGTTAGGAGTCCTAACCTAATCAGTGTGCTAATTCACTGGTAGGGATTAATGAGAGAGTAACTGTAGGGTGTGGCTAGAGGAGGTGAGTTCTGGGTTGGGGGGATGCCTTTGTGGTATATATTTTGCCCTTGTTGAGCAGAGCCCTTTGCTTCATGGTATGATGTGATGAGCTGTTTCCCTCCACCATACTCTTCCACCATGATGTTCTTCTGCCTCTCATCCAGCCCTGAGGAAAGCATTCAGCTGTATTATATGGACTGAGACCTCTGAAACCATAAGCCCCCAAATAAACTTTTCTTTTTCTAAAATTGATCCTGTCAGGTCTTTTGGTCACAGCAGTGAAAAAGCAAACTAAAACAGCCATCATCATATGGACCCAAATATTCTTACCCAGTCTGATTATCGAGGACAAAGGAAAAACAAAAAATATACCACAGGGTAGGAAAGAGCTGATTAATGGAGGAGAGTTGTTTCATCTAGTAAATCAGTTATTGACAAAAAGACAAACACACACACACACACACACACACGCATGGTCTTGAGAACCCAAATGAGTCTTAACTCATGAACGATCAATCTTACACACCTCAATTCCCAAAGGACATCAATGCATCACAATACAGTGTAGTCTCATGGTCCAAATAACAGTACTGACCTTAATAAAGACTGAGATTGAACCAAAAAATCCTCTTGCTGAAGTCA
The DNA here is from genome assembly GCA_004027875.1 of Aplodontia rufa. NCBI lineage: Eukaryota > Metazoa > Chordata > Mammalia > Rodentia > Aplodontiidae > Aplodontia > Aplodontia rufa. The sequence goes on along the minus strand of PVKS010003239.1, from coordinate 75,983 downwards.
GGGGTACGTGGAATTATACATATGCCTAAATTTCAAAACTATTTTTACCCAAAGTATTAAAATAAAAATTGTTGTGGACTAATTGATTATAATTTTCAAACTACTAAAAGAAAATCACAGTTAGCCTACAAGTCTACAGAAGTAAACTATGGGGGTGGGATTGGAAGACATATTCAGCACATGAGGATCGAGAACAGAAGTGACTGTTAAAGAAAGTGCTGCAGTGTATTAAATTTTCAGAAGGAAAGAGGTAGATGGGCAAGGAAACATGCTAGTAAGTCTAAATAAAAACTGACTGTAAATAATTCTGTCATCAATGCACTCGTAATGACTAATCTGTCAGAGGTTGAAAAGCAAGGTATAAACAAAATAGTACTGGACGTCAATAATATAGTTGGAAGCGGACGGGATCATCAGAAGGAAGACTTCCAGGGTTGTCATCAAATATGAAAGAAGAGGAGAAATTCTGAGCAGTTTAAACATTGCTCAACAGATACATTTGTCACAAATTTAACAGCAATCCCTAAAAAAGAGGGATGTCAAAAACATATTGCTGGAGGGTTGGAGCAGTGGCTCAGTGGTTTCGGTGCCTGCCTGCCAAGCTCGAGGACCCGGGTTCAAACCCAAGCACCACGTACACAACTAAGTGTTGGAGCAGCAAAGGCCAAGTGAAAAACTAAATAAAGTTGTTTCTCTCTTTCTCTCTCTCTCACTGTCCCTCTCTCTTTAAAAAAAAAAAAAAGAAAGAAAGAAAAAGAACTTGGAATAATTTTAAAAAAAAGATATTGCTGGGGCTGGAGCAGTGGCTTGGTGGTCATGGCACTCGCCTGGCATGTGCAAGGACGTGGGTTCAAACCCCAGCACCACGTACACAATGAAGTGTCAGAGTGATGAAGCCACGTGAAAAACTGAATAAAGCTGATTCTCTTTTTCTCTGTCACTGTCCCTCTCAAAAAAAAAAAAAAAAAACTGCTAGAGAATGGAATGAATTTTTAAAAATCTTTGCATCACCCAAAAGAAGGGGAACTAGAAGGAAGTTAAAAGTGGTGGAAAAAATCATTCTACACTCAAAATAATGTCAGAAACAGGTACAAAAATAACAGCTACCATAAAAATGTAAATGAACTGAAGTATACATCCAAAATATAATACTGAGGGGAAAAAAAGTTGTAAAAGAATGGTACAGCACAGAACCTATGTAAAGTTGAAGAGAAATAAATGCCTTGTGGTTTTTATTTAGTGAACATATAAAAACATGGACTGGGAGGCTCATACAATTTCTTAAGGGCAGTTATCTCTATTGACAGAAGGGGGGTAATTAAGACTTAGAAGAAAATGAAAGCTACTTCAACTTTAGCCGTAACATTCTTTCCCTCCTCTTACAAATTAGATAGGGAAAGAAAGAAAACCTCTACTGCTAACAGGCAAACACCCTGACAGAATGCTTCTGAAATGCCAGGGAGTCTCCCTCACCCAGGGCTGGGGGCTGTTGGGCCTTTCTTCTTTTCTCTCTCAAGAATGACAAAAAAGGCTCTGTTGGAGCTGAGGCCAGTGGAGAAATTTGCAAGAAGTCACCAGAATGGATCTCCAAGCACAAATGCTCAGCCTTGGTAACTGGGAACACTTGCCAGGAGTGTGAAGTGCAGGGCCCCACATCTAAGAACAAACCACAAGGAATTTTTTAAACTGTTTTTAACATTTCCTTCTCAGCTAAGCCCTCAAAACTAGCCATTAGAATGGAGCCTTATGAAACACATGAAACCCAGTTCAACGACACTAAAGGTTGAGCGAAGTGGAATCACTGCTTACGGCTAGATTCCAAAGTTTTGTTGTTGTTTTTTTTAAAGAGTCACTTTATTTATTTTTTCATTCGGTGTTTTTATTTATGTATTTATTTATTTTTGAACAACCTTACAAGATTTTAACAAAATAATATAAAATGTGTATATATTCTGGATATTGCATTTATCCCCAGGAGTGCCCCCGCAATTACCCTCCCTTATCCCTCCCTTTCCCTTCCCACTATAACTCTAAAAAAAGTATTAGGTTGTAAAGCATTACATCTTATCTGGATTTAACTCATGCTACTAGACCAACTTTCTCATTGTCCAGGGTCTGGTCCCCACCTCCACAGATAAGTGGAGACAATCAACCCTTAGATCTCTGGGTTAAGCTGATTTTACTCATCATGATCTCTTCCATAGCCATACATTTACCTTCGAAGGCTGCAATATCATTGTTTCTAATTGCTGTGTAATATTCCATGGTATAAATGTGTAAGGTGATATCTTAATGTGGTTTTCATTTGCATTTCTCTGATTACTAGAGATTTAGAGCACTTTTATTTTCATTAAGGAACTGAGTTGCTGTACAAAGCTTCATATTTAAAGCAATTTATTTTACTATGCCATGGCTGCCATGCGTTTTTAGATTAAGCTACTTTCCTGTTTTTAAACCAACGCAATAAAACAGACATTAAGTGGCAAGTCTGTAACTAAGTCCACGGTTCTTGGGGACTGGCTCTGGATGCCCACATGGCATCAGTCATTCAGGGCTGATGCTTGTGATTTTTCACAAATATTACTAATTTGGATTTTTTAGATTCAAGTATTTTTTTAAAAAGTTCTCAGTGCTTCATTAAAGAAGAAACAATTGGAAGAACCAATTGGTTTCTCTAGAATATACTCCATATTTCAATACTCCATATTTCTAATGCTACGAGGAAAGACAAATTCTGGAAGTATTTTGTTACTGCCAACTGGCCTCACATAAATGCAATAAATTCTAAAAGTGTAATGCACCAGGCCTAAAGGAGATAAGAATAGTAGAAAGGAAAAAAACCATGCACATTTTAAGGAGGGTTGGCACTGAACTGGAGCAAGATAAACTCCATGCTTTTATAATCAGGTCTTTGTATATGTTTATATCATGTTTACTTAAAAATGAACCAGTAACAACAACAACAACAAAAAGACATTAATACTAAAGGAAAAAAACACACTAATCTTGTTAGTAAACCATTGATAAGAAATTGAGTCTAGGAATTCTAGAGAAAGGAATTCAAGGGCAGAAAGAACACAATATACTGACATTTTAATCAGCTATTCCCTGAACTGACATATAGCATACTTTGCCCTTCCTTAATTCCACAGGCACATATATTAGAGAGACTCAGATCAAAAATAAGTAGCTAGGCATGGTTGTACACACCTGTAATCCCAGCACTTTGGGAGGCTGAGGCAGGAGATTCGCAAGTTCAAAGCCAGTCTTGGCAACTTAGTGATGCCCTAGGCTACTTAGTGAGACCCTGTCTCAAAACAGAAAGGGCTGGGGATGTGGCTCTGTAGTTAAGCACCTCTGGGTTCAATGCCTGGTATCAAACAAACAAACAACAAAAATAAAACAAACAAAAACATCTTTGCTCACTTTTTTGGACAGCAAGAATTTTAAAATCTTATATTTCTTTTGAATACATTAAATTCAAATCCAAGCCTACCGTCCAAAAACAGCGGGAACTGAGGATACATAATTTATAAATTTGCAAACAACATACAGAAATCTGACGGAAAATTAAACAGAGAGAAATCCAGATTACTATATAATTCTATACTTCCAAGTTTGAATAGGTAGAAAAAGACTGGGTAAGTCCATTATAAATAAGATTTTATTGAACAATCATTTTGAGCCTATATAATATGCTAGCCCCAAGTGGAAACACAGAAATAAATGAAATGTTTCATGATATCAAAGTGCTCCCAGTACAGAGCAGAAAAATCTGTGTAAATCAAAACTATATTTGAAAAAGCTCCATCTCTCTCAGTGTGCCTTTGGACAAGTCTCTCCCTTTCTAGATCTCCCTTTCTTCCCTAGATAATACCTATTTCATTAAGCTGTTGTATGATGACAATATAATCCAGGCTCTACTCTGAACAGGAAAGCATTAAGCGAATGTCACCATATGCATCACATCATCGTTTATCATACACTATATTATTACAATTATAGGATGCTAATAAAGAAGGACAACTATGTTGGCATGTGGGGTTGGCTGGGAAGAACTTGCCAGAAGAAGGACACTGTAAGCTGTCCAAGGCAGATGGGTGAAATCAGTGTATTCCAGATGAAAGACACACCCTGGACAAAGGTGCAGAAAGCTCAAAGAATGGCACAGCTTTTGCTCTCCAAAAAAGATAGGATGGTTTCATGACCCTGTCAATGAACGTAAGGCCAAAGTCACAAAAGGTCATGAATAGGAGTCTGGTGTTTCTTGGAAGTATCCAATGCAAATAACATAGAAGAGGATCCCTGTGGCTGATGCCATTTACATAAATTATGCTGAAGGTGCATTCAATTTTGTTGAGTATAACAGTATAGCAAAAAATCAAGGTTTTAGTGACAGGGTACTCATTTCTGCTCGATGTTATGAAGTAAGAGAGAAAGGGGAGGAAAGGAAACAAAAAGGGAAGGAGGAAACTATAGGGGAAAAAATCAAAAAGATCAAAGGACATGAAGGAAAAAAGCATCCACAAGAAGGGAAGAGAGAAAGACCAACGGCCAGTGTATCGAGTCTTCTTCAGATCTGATAACAAAACCAACCTGGGGCAACACAACTGCATACCTTTAACGTTAAAGGATCATTTCGCCACACTTAATGATGACACTTTTATTAAAATAAACTTTCAGATGGAGGAAGATCTGTGTTTGTAATTAAAACCAGTTCCCCCATGAGTATTTTTGAAATTGAAAAACTTCTTCACTTACGGATTTGTGGTTTATTTGCACAGAGAAGTGGATGTAAATTGTATATCTGAGATGTCACAGACAGGGTGGCTGGTAAGTGTCACAGGTTGCCCCCTCCAGTAGTCAAAGCAGACATAATTAATCTATCAGATCCTTTCTATCGCAGCTCTCAGGTGGCCTCCAGAATCTCAATAAGCCCTCTACACAGGCGCAATCAATCATAGTAGAGATCTCAGGTGTTATATAGGAGAATACTTATGGGATATAGGTAGCTAGAATAATTTGCTTAATATTATTAGATAAATTATTAGAGATCATTCAGTGAACTACCATGTCATTTAGTTTGGCTGGGTATATGGCCACACTAGAGAAGTGTGTCAAAGAAAGAGCTGCCAGGCTTGAAACAGAGAATGGGTGCAGGCACCCCACAGTGCAGTGCAGCTCTGACATGGACTTAGATGCATCCAGATTTTATTAAAGTCCTCAGTATTCTTTCCTATTCCTCCACTTCACTTTCATGGATAATTGAGCATTGGCTTCTCTCCCATCACTGTGGCTGTTCTTGAACAACCCCTAGAGACAGATGAAAAGGACTAAATAAGATGTATTTTTTGGAACAATTAATTATGGATAAAGATTGTTCTACCACAGTCTCCTTGAATCAACTGTGCAGAACTGAAGGTAACAAAATGCAAAATTCAGAGGAAACTACCTCCTTCATCTATATTTAAGAAAACCAACTGTTTGAACATAAGTTCTCCAGAGGTGGTTACTTTATTTTATGGTCATAACTGAAGTGGAAAATGGTATAACTTTTCTCACATATTCCAGGCAAAATGCATACCTAACAATAAAAGTCCTGTTGCCAAAGGGCCTCTGAAATTACTGATTCAAATTGGATGCTTAACTCTGCTACTCTCTAGGTGAGTAAGAATAACAACTCAGATGAAATGAGACAACATGCATCATGTACTCAGCACAGTGCTCGCTCACAGAAGATGATGATACAGATTAGGTATTTTGATACATTTTACTTTACTTTTCTGAAGAATAGCCATAAGGGATAAAGCTTACAAACTCGACTTTTCTTTTGAACAACTTTCTACATTAGTCATGTTGGTGGTTTTTCTGTCACAGTGATACAGCCACTCGAAAGCATTAAGACTTTGTCTCACTTTCCCTTCTCAGACCATATTTATCCTCAGAGAATAGCTTAGCCTGTTCCTTTGGGAATATCACTTGCCTCTCATCACTGTCTTTCCTATCACAGCTAATACTTGTGACACTCACTAAATACTATATGAATAAGAGACCAAAAGGAAAACTCAGGGCATACAGGCCCTGCTGTAGACGGGAGGATCAAAACGAGGAACAAGGGAAAGACTAAGAAAACCTACGCATACTCTTCAGGTAATTGCATAAACCCCAACTAAACTGTACTTCCACCGAACGTAACAGATTAGTTAAGTTAATATAGCTGAACACCTGAGCAAGTTGGAAAACACTTTTCACAGATACTCTTTTGCTCTAGTAAACCTCACCTGCTTGCATTAGAATGGCTCACATGCAGATAGCATGTTCACTCCCATAATTTTATAAATCAGGACGTGATGTTAAGTACATTATGTAGGAAGAAATTCTGAGCGTGAACAGGCCCAACTATATGAGTTTAATAGGAAGTGGGCAGCTAATACCCAGAAGAGCCAATTTCCAGGGGTAGATATCTGACCAGATGCTTGTTTTTTGGTAGAAAACTGCATGAAAAGGCCTGGGGAGGAAATGTCTCTTATAAAATAAGAATTACTGATTCCAAAGAGGAAGAGAAATACTGCCCTAGAAGGCTTTTCTCCATTAATTTTCTTATTCTGCCTCTGAAAAGTGGGCAAGCACTTCAGAGTAGAGCCACCTGAACCTCCTAATGTAATCACAATGGTCTAGAGGATATAAATGCCCCCCAAATGACAGAATTACTCTTTTCTCCAGAGGAGCAAAGAGTAGGTACCTATATGTTGAACAGTTCTGAGTTGGGTTTAGGCTGGAGAATTATCTGCTACAGACAGAGAAGTATTCAGGAAACCTTCCCCATCACTACATATCATAGAAAGAATCAGAAGAAGCAGCTGACCTGGATTTACAGGTTATGGATGGCCAGGATGGTCACCTTTCAGACTAACTGAAAAGTTGAAAACAGCCATGAAAGTCAGGACACATACTACAGAATAACATGAAAAGGAAATACATGGCAGGGTCTTCTAAATCGCCATCCACTGTGCAACCATTTTCCATGCCTGCTCCTGAACTAGAATTAAAACATAGGAAATGTTATATCCAGGAAAAAAACATCAAGTTCATGGCTCACCTATTAATAGGATAATAATATGTCAATATCTTGCAAGTAAAATTGTCCAGATCCATGAACATGACAGTATTATTCCAGGTTACAAAGGAATGTGAACCAGCAACATAGAGGTAACGCTGTCTCCCCTGAAAACACTGCCCAGCCCTGTCCTTGCACAGTCAGGAGAAGGCTATGAATAACAGATGGGAATACCCTTCTGTCCTGTCACCCACTCACCAGAGTAGTTCCACACAGCACTGGATGGAAGTGCACTATGTGGTGTAGCTGACGGAGCAGCTTGGGAGTCAAACAGATGTGCAGGTGGCTTGAGACAATACTGTCGATCCCCAGAAAATCATTCAAGGAAGCATAAGCACTCGGTTATACAGGACCAGTGACAAACGCACAGTGCTCAGGAAAGGAAGAAAATAAAGTGCCTGAAATAATTGGACGAGGATTCACAAAGGAGGTGGCATTTAAGATGTGCTGAAAAAGTCAGAGGGTATTTTGTAAAGATCAAGAAGTAGAAAGGGACAGTCCCAGTAGGAGACACCATGATCTTCTTTCAGTAGAAAAAAGAAGCCCACAGTAGAGGTCTCTATCTTACAATCTCAGCAGAACTCTCTCAAGCGCATCTGTCCCCCAGTTCACATGGCCCTCCTAAGTGACCAGTGCTTCATCAGCACAGCACGACTCTATCTGTATAGATCCATTTCTGTATTTCTTTCTGCCAAATCTTAACACCCAAACTACAACACTTCTATCTTGTAAGACAGCTATCAATTATAGAAACAAATTCACAGATACAATTTCAACCAATGGCATATGACTCTATGCACCATTTCAATAACTTAAAGTCAATTTGAACTACAAATAGTTTTGAAAGCTGAATTTCTGTAGTGATACCAAGCATTATGAAAGAAATACAAGAGACTTTATGCTAAGAAAACACAAACTAATAAACTATTATATGAGACTGGCATGTCACTTCCTCTAAAGAAAGTTATTGTACACATATTCTCAAACAGCCTTTGGTGAACTGAGAAGACAAGCAGGGGTGCCCTGCCCCTGTCCCCTTAGAGATAAAGATGGGGACAGTTTGGATGTTACGAAGTAGCAGCATGCGGAACTGTCAGTGCAGCCACCTTGAGAACACTCACTGCAAAGCTCAGGCCTAGGAACGTAAAACAGTCAAAAATGTCACCTGTCCTCAGGTAGGTGACGATGCTATCTTAATAATGGCTTCCATTAGTGGACCCTGAAGTCCACACATTGTACCAGGCACTTCATTACTCTCTCCCACCGCGACTATCCCCTAATTTAATCACAAAATCCTAAACAAAAACCTCATAATGCCTCATCCCCAATGACATATGCAAAATAAAGATCACAGTAGTCACGATGGTAAAGATAATATCATGCACAGTTTGTCTGATTACTGTGTGTCCAGTGCTGGACTGAGCACAGTTTAATTCTCACAGTAGCTGCATGAGATATGGCCTATTAACCCCATTTTACAGATGACAAATTGAAGCTCAGAGATGTTAACTGTTAACAGGTTGTCAGAAATCACTGGTAACAAGTTAGGAAAACATGAGCTTAAATCATGTTCCATTTTATTTTGGTGCTTCTTATCTCCATGTTTAACTGCATGGATAGCTTTTTTTTTTTCCTCTTTAAGAAATCACCATGCTGAGATTAGGCAGAGATGGCTCCTTGAGAGAGAGTCTTGAGATGAATTCTGATGCGTCAGCAGGATTTGGAGAAATAAAGGAGGGAAGGCTCCCTCGCTTCAGAAGCATGGAACAGTGGCATCCTTGGGGAACTACAAGCAATTCAGCATTGCTGGAGCAGAAGTGGTATACTTGGGAAAGAAGAACAGGGAAGAAATTGTTGACAGACAGGGGTCAGGCTATGTGAGGCTCTGAGATGGACCTACATTACAGACTGCCACCCATGAAACCACAGAGCACAGGGGAATCATTTTAAAATTCATGGGAGGAGGGGGGAGCCATCAAAGCAGAAGCACATGGAGACTAGGTTAATACACACGAAAAACAGTAAGGGCAACAACCAAGATGGAAATTCCCCAGAGGAGCTGACCTGTACATGCTGGTGAGGCTAAGCTACATTATTTAGTCTCACTTTACTGTGTATTAGAAAACATAGGCAGTGGGGCTACAATCCATCATTTCATGGATATTGTAACTGAAGATGAGACCAAAAAAGTGAGTTGGTTGAAACAAAATACAAAATCTACTAGAAAATTATATAAACAATAAAAAAGACACATGTAATATACGATTCTACATATTTTATATGTAAATATATTCTTTCCACCTTGCATATACTATATTAAATTAATGTATATACTATAATGAACATGTAATCTGTCACACTGTAACATATATGATATGGTATACCATATAAGTAACACAAATAAAATATCCATGAAATATGAGACCACAGGAGGATCTCAGAAGACCCAAAGTCTGGAAATCAGAGCAAAGCTTCAGCACATGTGAGCCGAAAGCAGAGGTAACACCATGTGACTCTGCCAAGCTGGGGGGACCAGAGAAGAGGCAAAGGTCCTTACTGGGACCCTCAGTGGGGAATGATGTCCTTCCCTAAGAGGCCTGAAGGAGCCTTGGGGGAATGACAAGGTTGGTTGGGACATGTTGAGCAGGGACCCTGTGGAATATCCTAGGGCAGCTGTTTACTAGGAAGTTGAGACAGGAAAAGATTAGCTACGTGACATACAACTTTACTCAGTAGGAACAGAAATAAGCAAATCAATAAATTATACATGCTGAAAGAATTCTAGACCAAAGGGGGGGGGCGTACCCTTTTTCCTACTTTCTACGACCAGTCTCTCCTCATTGGCCTCCCTGAAAAAGATGCCAACCCTCAAGGCTCCAGAAGCTTCTACCATGGCCATTCTGCTCATGTTTGATGATGTAAATGTAACTCAAATACACAATTTCACCTCCATCTGAGGAATGCCAGGTTCCACAGAAGCCTGGGAACATGGGCCATAGCAGAGACCGTGCATGTACAGAAATCTGCATGTCCCAGGTGGTAAGGACCTAAACCTTAGTAACTTAACATCACAACTTTTGTTGTGATGTTAAGATGCAAAGAATAAAACAACTTTTGAAGCAAAGGCAGAAGAAACACATTGGACATGTTTCTCCTTGCCTTTGTTGACTAACCCGCTCTTTAACACAAAGGTTAGCAAACTCTTTTTTTTTTTTTTAAGACCAGACAGTAAATTTTCATTTTACCTATCATATGGTCTCTATTGAAACTATTCATTTCTTCCTTTGAAGCTCAAATCCAGCAATATACAATGCCCATCAGATGTGCAAGGCTGTGTGCAATAAAACTTTAATTTTAAATGCAAATAGGCTGAATTTGTCCAGGGGAACCAATCTGGTTCATGGGCTGTAGTTTGCCAACCCCTGCTCTAATGAATCAAATATTTGCCTTCTCTGCCCCATGTTCCTCTTGCCAGAACTTGGTTCAGCTACCATGAAACACAGTCCATTATTACCCCTCCCTACCCTTGCCTGGAGAGCCTCCTAACTCTGGGCTGTGCTTCCCTGCTAGGGCCATATTATTTGCTTAATAATAAAAATAACAAAAGGATAATAAGAAGAGGTGACATTCGTTGAGCACTTACGAAGTACCATGTATCAGGTGAGGTTCTTCATGAACAGTGTCTCACTACGGTCTAGTAAGAGGCATGACTATCCTTTCCATTTTAGAGTTGAAGAAATGAAGGTGAGAGAGGTGACATTTTCTTCTTCTGGTTACATGGAGCGAAGCTGAGTTCTAACCCAAATCTGCCTGAATCCAGAGCCAGCTTCCTCACTGCCACTGGGCTGCTTTCCAGAAGTACATGTGGTTGTCTAGATGAAGGTGTCCCTGGCCTCTCCTCCTACACTGTCTTCTGGGGGTCTGTCTACACTTTGTGTTGCTACCACACCTGTTGGACAGTGACAGGTCCAAGCAGGTGGCATCTATCACTTCCACACAGTGGCTCTCTGGTTTTTCACAAGGTTTTAACATTCAACATAAACATGAGTTCAAGTAACAGATACAGTCCATCATAACTGGAAAATGTTATGTTTTGCTTATTTTTCTGCCCTCTGATGATGGCAATATACCCATGGGTATTAGAGATCATTCCATATCCTCAACAAGTCCCTTAGGACCACAGACAGATTGGGAATCCTGACGAGGTTGGTAGTCTCAAAACGCAGCATGTGTTTCCCCAGAATATTCCCAAATGAAAACAAGGCTGGGGAGGCTGGGACCGGGATGGGTTATGTAAACACTCAGCAGGGCCTCAGAGAGCACTGGGAGGGGGAGCTCTTCTCAAAAGCATCTCCTGAACAGATCCAACATGAAGACTGCAAGATGATTTAAAAACCCTGTTCCTTTTATTAAAGAGGACTAGCACTTAGAGATAAGAAAAAGGGTAAAAAAAAATCATTAACTGCTTGGACCCTATGGAGATGTACAGGTCATCATCCATGCCAATAGGAGAGAGAGGAAATGTGAACAAATTAATAAAAATTGCCATTTGGCCTGGGAATGTAGCTAGAGCACACACCATACGGGTACGGGTACGCAAGCCCTTCACTTCCATCCTATCAGGCTTCTCATTTGACATATGACAACACATCAGACTCGGTACTGGGTACTGTGAAGACAGCTGCCTCCTGGCCTTCCGGAATGCAAAGCACCTTGCTGTGGCCACTTGCGCTCTTGCACAATGGTGTGAGAAGACCGCTTGCGGCTGGGTAAATGCTGCACAGCACAGGCCGCCCACTGACTGCTCTCTGCACAGGATGTTCCCACGTGGGCTCCAGGGATTAGGTCCTACACACCAGTCCCCTTTCCCTCTGTGTCTAGTTGTATAAAGCTGCACTAAGATACACTTGATGAATAAATTGTTTCTAAATAGCTGCCACTGAAGCAATCCGGGTACAGAGTATCAGACTAAGCCAGGCAGTAAACATGACAGCAAGTGGGCTGGGTCCTCCCCCCTCAATGCAAGAAACACCAAGGGACACATTCTAAGAGGCCAGGCAGAATGCAGCCAACACCCAACCAGGAAAAGGAGGAACAGTTGTGATAAAAGATAAAAGAGACTGCTGAGGGAAAGGAAGGAAGAATGCAGAAGGCTGAGACTTTATAAAAACAAAATCTATAAGAACTGGTGAATACCAAATCAAAGAAATGGGAATAGCTTTCATCCATGAATATATGTATTGGCACTTTTCCCCCCAAAACAAGCATAGTAGAGACTTCTCTTTATATCGCTGCTGTTTAAAAGTCTGCTCAAACACATACCCATGAAATATCCTCTTTGATGCTGACGTATAAGAATAAAGAGCGAGGCTTTTGACTAAAAGAGTAGGGAGAAAGAAGTAAAACTCTAATTCAAAATGTTTTTCAACAAATCATTAAAATTTGCAACAGAATCAATAGGTTCAAGCAGTGAACTAAATTTAAACCTCCAAAGACAGGTAGCAATGCTTGCTCTTTGATATCCGAACTTTTTCCAAGTATGGGATGATTTACCCACATGAAAGCTGGCAAGTTCCTAAAAGCCAAAACTTTCAGTCTTAAAATTCTATGGCTGGGGCCGGAGTGGCAGGTGATTACCGCACTTGCCTGGCATGCACAAACATGTGAGTTCAAACCCCAGCAGCATGTACACAACAAAGTGTTGGAGGAACAAAAGTTACATGAAAAACTAAATAAAAATTGATTCTTTCTCTCTATCACTGTCCCTTTGTATTTAAAAAAAATTCTATGGCTAATACCACATATGGAATTAAGTTTTCAATCAACAACTTTGCTCATGTGTATACCTAGTAGCACTAGTTATTTAAAAAAAACACATTAATTATAAATCCCATAACCATTGCTTATAAATGACATTATATGCACACAACTTCAATAGTCAGCCTAATTATTATTTTTCAACATATTAAATAATCTGTGACCATAAAAGCTAATCCTAAAATATAGTTTCTCTCAGTTGATAAAAAAATTAAATAGCTTACGGATTAGTAGCCATGTGGGGTTTAACCCTGACAATAGATGCTATTTTCTAAGAATAGTGCAATTCAAGGTCAAAACCAGGACAAGCCCACTATACTACTTTATGATTTCTCTTTAAAATTCAGTATGCTTGTGTCAAAACTAAAGTGCAAGTATTTGCATAGAATTTCCTTGGATTATGTGACCAAACAATGAAAGCTATATACTCACATCCAAACAGCCAAATTACTAGGAAGCAATTGCATTTTAATTTGGGACAGCTGTTATAGAAAAAATATACATAACTGGGTACAAATGGTTAGAAATTATTGATTTAGAACTTTGACTTTTGGAATTTGTCTGTATGGTAAAGTTTAAAGTTTACGAGGTCTAAATCCTAATGTGTTCTATGAATTCAAAAAGCAAAGTCCAAAACCAACCCAATAATAATACATTGTTCCAAACCAAAGGCTGACATATGATTATTTGAAATGAAATAGAAAATGCAAACTCCTTAATAAAAAGTAAATATTCTTCACCATACCAAGAATATTTTGAGATATCAAATGTCATGCTGACACACAAAAATTCTTCCTAGTTCTTTTAGATCACTTAATATTAACCCTGGGGAACAGCGAACCCAACCCTCACCAGAAATAAACACATTCTGGAAAAAAGGAGGAAGCGTTTTATTTAACCTGTAGACCTGCAGAGAAGGCAGGCAGAAGCGCGGCCCACTGCAGCAATTTCCACTTAAGCCTTTGGCTGTTGATTACCTTCCCTCCTTTCAAGCAACAGCAGTGTAATACTGGAATTTTCCATTATCCAAATTATTCCCTTTGCTTACTTTTCAGAGTGCCTCCCTTAACTCTTTTCAGTCACCAGGGTCCTAATTAGCAATGTGAGCTGCAGTCAGCTGCGAGGCCTGAAGGAGTTAATGTGTCTCTGAAGGGGCCTAGCCAAGCCTGTGGTAGGTTGAGGGGGTAAAATGGCCATTTTGGTAAAAAAAAAAAAAAAAAAAAAAAAAACCAGGCATAATATCACAGCACTTTAACAAACTTTTATAGATCTGAAATCCAACAGCCAAAAACGATTGCTTCCCTGCTAAGATGGCCAACTTCCTCACAGGGAGAATGTGAACTCATTCTGTTTAATTAATGAAAAACAAAAAGGTTGACTTCAATGGAGATCAGAGTCTTTTACTGTAAAATACGCTAGGGTGCATACACAGGCAAACACATACAAAGTGTTGTTAAGAAACTAATGGACACTGCTCAAATGCCCACCTTTTTCTGTTCCCTCTTATAAATTTGATAAGAAGGAGAAAAAAGTTAGCACTGTTTCCCAAAGCCCAGAGTGGCTGGGCTCCAATTCCTCCTCCACCGCCCCAAATTAGCTAACAATTACTAGCAGCTGACTTGTAAACAGCCCTTATCACAGTCCAGACAGTATTCTCAGCGAGTCATATATATTAATTCCACCTGCAGAACACCCTGATGCGAGAGGTCGTCTACAACGTCCATTTTATTGACAAGGAAACTGAAGTTCAGGGAGACTACATAAAATTTCCAAGGTCACACAGGTTATTAGTGGCAGAACTGGAAAGGAGTTCAGACAGACTGGCCCCAGAGGCAGTGCACAACCAGGGGACTAGATTGCAAAAACAATGAACAACCCAAAGGAGAGACTGATGGCTCTTCCTAGAAGGAAAATTTATAAAGAAACATTTCAGAAAGTAGTTTCTACAGCTTTCCATAACAAAATGAATTGCAAACATTTGAGGACAGAATTATCTTCCAATAATGCTTTCATAATATTTCTATATAAACTCTATTAAAAAGGAATATTAAAACTGTTAGCCAATATTTAAAAACCAAGATCATGAAGGAATAGCAAGGCATAGGAAACTATAGAGAAGTAATTTTCCAGATTTACACAGCACAGTACTCAAATTCCAAGCCGGTAACCTCCGCCTAGACACTCCAGAAAGTAGCCACATTAGTTATGAAGTGGTTTGCAAAGGCTTCAATAATAAAAGGAGTGACATAAACATTTGAGTAGACAGTTTTACAAACTATCAATTGTTCTAAATAATTTAACTCAATCATCTCTGTGTTCATAGCTTATACTTAGGAAATCACCTGAGATGCTCAGAAAAGTTAATTTCCAAGAATATTCCTTATAAAAATTATTTTAAATACACTATCATTTTCTTAAGGGTTCAAAAAGAAGGAAAAGAAATTGATCTGTACATTGTGAAAAAAGAAAAGTTGCAGCTACTAAGAATGTTCAAAGGCACAGAAAAAGCAATATGAATTTACATAAATAAATACAAAGTTTCTTTATACAGGTATATAGCACATATTAAGTCCATATACTCCATAGAAGTACATTCTAACAAATAGTCATCGTCCCTGGGTGGTGAGATTAGTCTAATTTATATATTTTATATATTTTCCTATGTTTTAAAATTTTTTTAACTTGAGTGAAATAAACACAAATTTTTTACAGAGAATCCTTACATTATAATGCCTAAAATTATAAGCAAATCACTTTTGCATTCTTTTTGGACATGATTAATGGGCTGGGAGATCCTGACATTGTAGTTTACCCGGAGTATGTGGCTTTCTGCAAGGGAATAGACAGTTCTCATGACATTCTTGTGGAAAAACTAAAGAAATCGGAGCTGGCTAACAGGGTTCACAGTGTCAGTACTGGAAAGGCCCCACCAACCATCATTAATGAGCAAAAGGTGAACTATGGAGAGAGGGCCTACCTCTGAGCTCTGACGTTGGCTCACTCATGCTGAGGACTTGGGATCCAAAGGCACACTTTTCAAATTTGCCTGCAGCACAAAACTAAGAAAGAAGTTTTCTATGTGGGAATGGCAGGTGTGAAAACTGGCCAAGAGCCACTGATATTGAGCATGTTTCAGGAACAGAATCTAGCACCAATGTGGAATCTGAAGTCTTGCCAATTCCTTAGACTGTCCACACACAGGACTTTGCAAACCTGAACAAGTGTTTGTCAAATGAACAGCAGAAGTACCATTCAAACAATTCTGTTAGGCTGAAAACACTGCTCTGAAAATAAAATGATATTTAACAGAGTTACTAAATGTAAAGTCATACATTTGCCTCAATAACAATTTTACAAGTGACACTTCGCAATAATTCATAGGAACAATAGCTTCTATAATGCAGCATTTTGGATGAAGGGAGATAACATCCCCACTGGCAAATCCTATCTAAAAGTACAAGGTACATTTCTGACCTTCTCATCTGAAGAGGAAATTCAACAAAATGGAGTAAGCTCAGAACAAAGTGATCAGGGACAAAGTCTGATTGGAAATATTCAAAGAAACTGGAACTATTTAATTAGAAGGGCATTTAAAGGGGCATACCCAATGTTTGCTTTTTGATCCTGAGAAATGAAAAATCAATTTTTTCTGTTATACTGGAAATTACAGTTTTTCTTCTTTCTCTACCACTCCACAGAAACTGCTTGTCAAGGTCAGCAATGACCTTCAACTTGTCAAATCCAGAAAGCACTTCTGAACCTAATTAACAGACGTTGGCAGTCCTCTTCCTTAAAATACTCCTACCTCTTGTCCTCCTCTACCCTGGGGGCAATTCCTTCTAATCTCTTTTTTCCCAGTTCTTCATTTACTCAACCTCTAGATGTCAGGGGATAAATGACTCTCAAACTTCTCATTTTTCTCATCTCTCTCTGTGATTTGATCAACTTGTATGGGCTTGAACAGTTTTTACGCGAAAAACTCCCAAATTCAAATTTCCAGTACAGACCTTCCCTCCCAACTTCAGATTTGCACACACAATTAGCAGCATTCAATTGCATTACACAGAAACCAATTCCTGATTCCACATCCTATGTTTCGTGTCATCCCTTTTCTGCACCATAAACTCCTCTGCTCCAACCAGAAAACCGTGGGTCTTATTTGCATTGCCCCTTGCCCTCCGCTAACTCATCGAATCCACCAGTAAGTCCATTGCACCTCCAACATGGATTCCAAAGCATCCTACTGCTCCTCTCCTCTGCAGCTACCCAAGTCCAGTGAGCATCATCTCTACTGACACAGCTTGCTAAGAGACTTCTGAGTCTTCAGACCAATCTGACCAATCTCCACCAAGTATTAAAAAAAAAAACCTTCTCCAACATTAAGTTGGATCAGGAGCCTCCCATTTTAAACTCTTTAATGACTCCCCACTAAACTGAACAAAGTGTAAAAGTGCTTAGTACAGTCTCATAATCCTTTTGTATAAGCCCTGAGTACCCTCTGACCCTATTTGGTACCACCATTCTGTCACTGACTGGACCACACAGGCTTGTCTTCATTTGTTTAATCACAGTAAACTCCTTTTAAGGATGAGGTTCTTGCCCAGGTTGTGCCCACATACTCTGCCAGTATTGGCTACTTCTTTGTCTTCTACGTCTTGGTTTAAACATCATTCCCTTAGAGAGCCCCCCCCACCACTGATCCTCCTTGTATGAGGTGTGCAGACATCGGACCCAGTTTTCTAACTCATCCCTTTTGATTCCCAAGGATAATTTTTCTTTACTCATTTTTTTCTCTTTGCTTAATCCCACCTCCTTTTAACATCAGCGCCAAGAGATAAGGGACCTAACTAACCTCATTATATGGGCTGAGCTCCACAATTTATGAAATGCTGAATATGGAATGAATAAAACCAGACTTCACCTCAACATAAAGAAAATCTTCCTAAAAGTAAGGAATGTCCAAGGATAGAACAATCTTACAGGAAGAGGGTTCAAGAAGTAAATAGGTGAGTACTTTTATCAAAGATGGCATGAAGAGCATTGGACCAGATGATGATTAAGGTCCACCCCCTCCATGCATTTTCTAGCTTTAAACAGAACTCTTAAGGAGTTTCAAGTTGAAAAGACTCCCCAAGTAGCAAAGATCATAGTATTTCCTAAAGAGCAGAAATCCTCTCTAAAATAATCCCACAAAACCACTTTATAATTTGAGCAAATTAACTCTTTGTAGTTAAATCAATGCAGGCTTCCTCCACCTGCCCTGTCAGGTGGACAGGGAATGATGACAGCTCTCAATGCCCTTCTCTTCCAGTTACACGAAACATGGCTCAGAAATGGGATAGAAGCTCCAGCAAACCCACCTGTGATAAACTTCCACTGTGATAAAGTTCCACTCTCCATTCATTTCTGATGCTGCTCTGTAAACACACCAGGATCACTTTATTTACTGTCACACCCATTAATAATGCAGAGATCTTTACACAGGCAGGCAGAGAAAATTAGTCCTGAGTGATTTTGTTACTATAGTGTATATGTGAAGTCAAAAGGCCTGAGAGTCTTATTACTCTTGATGGAGAGCTGCTGGCAATATCGACTTCGGTCGCTAAGCTAAAGGCCACACAGAAAGCAGTTCAGGGATCCACTCATTAACTTTTAGAATCACACAGTCAACCTGTAGCTATCATTTCCATCCACTTCATAGATACAGCACAGACCTAAGGCCAATCTAAGAGCTTTCCTTCTCATTTCTTCACTTCTTTCCTCTTCCCCAGCCTCCTCCAAACATTCTATACTAAAAGTAATAAAAATCTGGCAAGGGCTTACTCTAATCACATCTAAACATTGATTATTCAATTTTTCAGATTAGATAATACACTTCTAGATGTCAAAAACAGATGCAAATAAGCCTGTGAGGTCATGAACTTTATCCTTAGACAGTTTCTCCCCAAACATTTCTTTCAAGAAGATAATAAACTTTTTAGAGTTTAAAAGGCCAAAGATAATAAAAATTTCCTTTTTATAATTTCCAGAGTAAGCAGTGATGTGAAATCATGGGCCACAATGCTGTGGAGGAATAATGTGTTAGAAAGCAGGGAACATAATTCTGATCTTCCTGAAGGCTAGTGGTGTGTGTGTGTGTGTGTGTGTGTGTGTGTGTGTGTGTGTAATTTGCTTGTTTTGTGGTGCTAGGTATTGAACCCATGACCTACTTCATGGACGCCACACAAGTGCTTTATCACTGAGCTATACCTCCAACCCTAACATTTCTTTAGCAATATTACTGCTAGAAATTTATCATATATATTAAAATTTGGAGATTAAAAACACATACAGAAAGATGTCCATTTTAGTATTGCTTGTAATAGCAAAAATCTAGAAAACTCCAAACTGCCTATCAGCTTTCAGCAAAGCACTGTAACCCATTGTATATCCATAAAATAGGGTAATGCACAGCTGCTAAAGAAGAATGAGCAGGGGGCCTATGTGCTCATAAGATATATTCAGAAATGAAAGCAAGTTGTTTGTTTATATGAACACTTCTAAATATTTGCTTTTGAAATTCTGGACATGTAAGAAACTTAAACGCGGTTATCTCTGAGAAACAGGATTAAGTTTGCGGAATGTGACTTAACACTTTTTATTTTAAACCCTTCTGCACTGTTTGAATTACTTTTATGCATATTTGTTATTTCATTAATAAGAATAATAAGTGCATGCAGTATTTTCTGCATAGTCTGGAAACATGTGCTTGCCCCTGCAGGAGTGGAAAGTGAATAGTCTTTCCCAAAATTCACAGCACAGGCCATGGAGCCTACTAAGTGTTGAGGAGCCATCCCTCCCAGCAGGTCCGGGAGACTTCACAGGTCACTGCCCTCACTCCTTCTTCCTCTGTGTGGTCTTGCACACAGTGAAGCAAAATCTTAATTTCTTTTTTTCCAATTAAGAGTTCTATATAGTACATCTCTGAAAAGCTGCCTTGAAAGAGATGCACAGCCATTCCATTGCAAAGAATCCAAGGAGAAAATGAGTGTTTTCCCTAATGGTATTTACATTATTTTGCTACCAAAATGAAACCAAATGAAATTGCTTATTCAATCTAAAGTATAGGACCCACTATTCTTGTAAGTTCCATAAAAATCAAAACTATCAACTACCAGTCCATAGGGCTTCCTCCCCACCTCCAGTTTAGAATTCGGTGTTTGCCAGCCAAAAACACTAAACAACTCTTTCTATTAATTCTCCCACATACAAAAAATGATAATACAATAAAGCAGAAAAGATGAAGTGAAATCTACAATTGAATGTTCTGATATTGAAGAATTTAACTTGCTCTGTCAAGAAATCACTCCAACTCCACTGCTGGGTGGGAACAAAAGAAAAATGGCCAGAAATGATACTTCTGTTTTCCTGTAATTTAAAATTGAGGTTTGAGGTGGGAAAGCTATTTATTTAGTATCAAATAGTATAAAAACCATCCTTGCGGTATTTTTTCCTTTATTAGAAGGTCAAGATACAAAGGCATATGAAACTTCACTCATTTTTTCTGGTTTTACCAATGGATATGGAAAGCAAAGCCAAATGTCTATTTCAAAAATCTAATATCTACTTAGCTGAAAACTTGCTCCCCCTCAATCTAATGTAAGATACAACAATAACGTAACAAAAAAAGATTTTCAGTTTTGTCTGTTGGGAGTAAAGGTAATTAGTGAAATGAACAAACTATGCAGCCTGGTACATTGAGCTGTCTGTGGTACTGAAAAATGACGTGAAAGGTGAAATTTACTGAGCTACGTTCTTGCAAAGCCTCCCCATCACACTATTTTAATCCAAGTACTTCCGCCCATGACTCACCTGAACCATTTGATTTTGCCAGAGTGTGTATAAACATTCTATAAAAGGTCACACTGACTTGCTTTCCAAGGTTCTCCATTAAAATGTCAGGACCTCCCCAAGCTTCATTAAGGAATTCCACTGGATAGAGAACCAGAACGTCAGCTAAACCACCTTCTTTTCCTGAGGGGAGTGGGCAATGGTATATCATGTGCCAGAAACTCATACTAGCTAGCTAGTATTATCTAATCATCACACCAATAGGCTAAAAATAAAAGTAAAAAAGTATTTTTTAGATGATATGCTACATTCAAGGACAGTCTCTGAATGGCAGCATGACCCCTGCATTCAGTTCCTTAATTCAAAGGTAAATCAATACATTTGAACTTTTATAGTAAACTGAGAAGTGCCCATTAGCTTATAATTTTTCATGAAAAAAATACACTCACAGCAGCGACATCGATAACTTAGAAAGAAGGGCACAGTTCATCATTTTTCATGAATATACGTAAGACTGTGCAGTTGGTTTCAGTGAACTTCAGAGTGAACTAGTCTGGCAGTACTGTTGATGGTTCTTTTAACTAATTATAACATTCCTTCTTTTTTCGTTTTTCTGGTTCTTGACTTTAGCTCAGGGCCCTCGCATTTATTTGATCCTTTTACATTTTATTATTTAGTTTTTAAAAGCATCTCAGATGAGGATTTGGAGATTTATCTCAATGGAGAAATCCCTCTAGAAAAAATATTAAGTGTAAGAACTGCACTCAAAATAACCAAATGATATTACCCAAGCCTCTATTTTGAAATGATCTCAAGTGTAGCAGGTTTAACAGATTGTATATTCTATAAAATTACAAATTTTAACAACCTAACAGTCCGTCATGCTTATGTTACCCAACACTAAGGGAGTCCACTGTGTTTATTCCCAGACAACCCTGTCCTCATTTTTCTCACCCAGGCTATAGATACCATAATCGACATATCTAGAGATCTGCATGTCAGAAATTATCCAAACTGGCCAATGAGAGAAATATCTTTAAGCATAAAATAATCTATAAAAACGTGATTTCTTAAAAAGTGTTTGCAAGAAGAAACCTTGTTGGAGATAATACCATTAGTACGTGTCCTTACCTATAAATATGTTCACCTGTATGCTTTCCAGAAGAACAGGCAGTACATTTTTAAAGTACATAAGAACATTTGAAGTTTAATCTTATTCATACACCAAACTTTGGGATTTAATAGGTTTAGTGGGAACCCTGCAGATAAAGCAATGTCTGTGTTTGGGAGCTTTAGGTAAGCAGCAACAGAACTCAGCAGGCAGCATTCAGGAATAAAACCCAGGAGGACAGGGCCTGTTCACACCTTGCTCTATGTAGCATGGTGATCTGGAAAGCTACCCACCTCTTCTGACTTCAGGTTGCTACCAGTAAACTGAGTCAAAGGACCATTTTTGTTTCTTCCCGCTCTAAGTATTTACTCTTCATGTCAAAATGAAAAGACACACTTACAACGTTTAAGCTACATTTCAGTATCACTTAAAAAACAATTGGGAGAATCTCAAAAGCCCATCATCAGGAGGACTAAATTAAAGATGGAATTAAGTAAATTCTTAAAATTAAAAAAAATTCAAATGTTTGTCTCCTTTTGCCAGTGCAATTTTATCACTTGTTTGTAAACACTCTTTTTTCTAATTCTTATTCACCAACCTTATCCCTTCAAAAACATACTTTTCAAAGTTTTAATAAATATAAGATCAAAATGAAGTAATTTATCCCTCCTCATATGGGAATATGTGCATCTTTATTTCGTATGGGTAATCATTACAACTAATTTCTTCTATAGTTAGTATTTTCTGGTTACTAACTTAATACTAAAGTTTCTATAGGGCACTATAGAATGTTTTCATTTCAAAGGCACCCTAAATTGGAAGGTTTCATAGTTCCACCAAATACCTAACAATGGCTCGGAGAAATCAGAAAATACATATGTGTATAAATTCTAAGATGGGAAACCCCAAACTAATTTTTGAAAACTATGGTTATTTTAGCTCAGAAATTTTAATATTCCTTTGACAGTGAGCTATAGCAAAGTAAACAACTAACAAAATGACCAGTGAATTTTATAGAATATTCTGATATTGTCAGTAGCAACCAAATCGAATAGCAGCACTTCTAACTGTATTTAAACAAAACATTTTCCTGTCAAGACAGTTCACAATGGCAGCGGCCCTAACTCTTGAACAACTTTAGGAAAAATAACTTCAAGACTACTAAAAATGTACTAAACTACTACATCTATAAATTTACAAACTAAATTAATAAACTGCTAAATGTTTTAGGATATAGGAAAAGGTTAGAAGTTTTCTCACATTTACATGTTACCTAGCAACATCAGGACTCTATTTTCTTCTTTATTCTACATAATAGAAGACACATAGATGGACAAGATCTCCGGTAATGATTTACTCATCAGGAAAAGTGTCTCAAATAAAAACACGTCTACTGTAAAGATTAAGGATAGGGTTTAAATAGCCTTAATGAAAACTAATGTAGTGATTAATTTATAGAGGTTGATCTACCTGAAGACAGGTGCAAATCTTCAGAATTTAACCTATACATATCAGAAACTACTGCCTGTTTACATGCTGCTCTGCCTTCTTCTGTTTTTAACTTCTTGAAAGAACAGGTCAGATGTTGACATAAGACACAGTGCGTGTCTTCTGTAACTTCAAGCAAGGACTTGACAGCTTGGAAAAAACCCTGCAGTCTTGCTCCCCACCCCCTCACCCCCTGCAAGGCTTTCTATATTGACAAACAGCAGAACCTAAGTTACCTGTATTTCCCTGGCGTGGTACACGATGATCAGACCGAGCAGGATGATCGTGGAGAGACTGATAAGGCATTTCAGAGCTAAGGAATATAGCGACGCCTGCAACACAGACAGAAGACTTTTAAGAAAGAGGCACTATTAACCACCTTCCAGGCCACGAGGGTCACTCAGTGCCCCGCAAGTGGGCCTGAACTCACAGTAAGGGACGCAGGGGTCAGGGGATGATACCCTATATTGTATCTGCGATGTCAGATTACTCTGCTTCAAACCCAAGCGGGAGGATCACAGAGATGGGAAGACTCCCAGCTTGGCTGCAAGATTTCGTCATCAAGGAGTGCATGCCTCACCTGTCTCCTAAACCCGAGAAGAAGTTACCCCTGAGTTTGAGCGCTGCTCTTTGAAAACGGTCTCCTAAGCAGCAGCACCAAGAGAGAAAAACACATGCTTTCCCTCACCGACTCCCCGAAACCACTTATTTAATGTGCCTGAAAGAGCTTGGCACTCTGGGTGCCTGGAGAACTTTGGCCGCACGCGGAAAGGTTTCTTCTTGGAGTTGCCTAGCTATCTAGGGGTGCGCGTACTAGCCGCACTAGCTGTGCCCGCAGGCCATCCCGATCGTACCGGCAAGGCTCGGGAGCCACGGGCAAAGAGTTCCCGCCAGTGGCCATCCCAACCAGCTGGTGCCCCTCTCCGGGATGGTGGGCAAGGATTCAAGCCTGTACCTTGTCGTAGGCGCCCCACGACAGCTCGGTCTCGATGACCATGACCACGATGCCGAACATGCCGAAGATAAGCGCGTAGTCACTGAGCCTCTTGCGCTTCTCAAACAGGGCGCGCCGGTGACCGAGCTTGTAGCCGATGTTCTGGTTCTTCTTTTTGCTGGACTTGGTGCCACTACTGCTTCCATGCCCGCTGCCGCCGCCGCCGCCGCCGCCGCCTCCAGTGCTGCCTCCGCCGCCGGCTCCGTAGAGCGCCAGGTTGTTGGAGTTGTTGTGCTCCGGCTTAGACACCACGATCTCCGGGGCTGAGGACGAGGCGGCGGCGGCGGCGGCGGCGGCAGCGGCTGCAGACGGGGAGGACGCTCCACCACCTCCTCCGACGGACGCAGGGGGCTGCAGCGGCTGTGCCTCCGAGTCCATCTCATGCAGGTTCCGGCGGGACGCGCTCAAGTTGCTGAGCGGCCGCATAACGCCCCCGTTGTACCTGCAGCTGCTCATGGCTATTTCGGTGAAGGGGTTGCTCTCACGGCGCGCCTGGGGCTGGTGGTGCTGGTGGTGCGCCGGGTGCGGGTGGTGGTGGTGGTGTTGCGAGAGCGGGGGCCCGGAGCCCAGGCTACCGAGGCTGCCAGTGGGGCTGGCGGCGGGCTGCAGGCTGTGGCACTGGTGGTACTGGGAGGCGGACGCGGGCTGCTGCGAGTACTGCTGCCGAAGCGCACTGGCATGGCTGGACGGCGTCAGCTCGCTCACATTGAGCTGGCTGCCCCGGCGCGAAGAGCAGCAGCAGCAGCACGAAGATCCCGACAGCGGCGAGGAGGTGCGGGTCCGGAAGGCGCCGCCGGGCGAGGAGGTACGGAGCAGCAGGGACAGGTTATCCCCCGCCCCCGCCCCCGCCGCCGGGGCACCGGAGGAGGCGCAGCTGTTGCACCGGAGGCATGGGCTGCTGCCGCCGCTGCCGGGCTGCTGGTGCGCGAGGTGAGGGTGGTGGTGAGGGTGCGGGAGGGGCGCGAAGGGCGGGCACGGCTTGTCCTGGCTCTGTTGCTGCTGCTGGCAATGCAGGTGTGAGGAGCGCGGCGGCGGTGGCGGCTGCTCTGGGAAGAAGCCGCGCTGGAACTGCAATGGGGTTTCCATGTCAGGGCTGTTAAAGCTGCAGGGAGACCAGGCGGTGGTGCACCCTGCGCAATGCGTTATGGTCGGGAGCGGGGACTCCTGCTGCTGGTGCGAGGAAGGGCCCATGCCGGCTCCGGTAGAATCCAGGCGGCGAGTCCGATTGGTTGGGCGCACCAAAACAATGGGCATGACATCACCTGCGGGGACCAAGACTGAGTTTGCGGCGCGCGCGGCGTGTGTGTGTGTGTGGTGTGTGTGTGTGTGTGTGTGTGTAAGTGTAAAAGAGAAGACAGACGTGGGGAAGGGGATCTGCTGAATGAAAACCCCAGGGGGCGTGTGTGTGTGTGTGTGTCTGAGTCTGAGAGAGAGAGAGAAAGAAAGAAGACAGAAGTGGGGAAGGGGATCTGCTGAATGAAAACCCCAGGGGGCATCAGCCAGGGAGGGGGCGCTACAGGGCGTGGATTTCACCTGCTGATTCTGAGCACCCCTGAGAATTGTCGGGGATGGAGAACACCCACTCTGTGCAGCCGGGTTGGATGTGGGAGCGGGGGAAGAGATATGCCTTTCCCTCCCGTGCCGCCGCCGCCCCCCGGACTGGTGCCGAACGCGCTGTCCGAATCTTCTGCCCTGGACACTGCAGCACGTCGGACCACTCAGGACACAGGGCAGGCACCTGGACAGTGCAAATCCTGAACCACTCCACCCTCACGCCTCGTAGCGCTCCAAAACGGTAGTCCCCTCTCCCTACGCCCCCCTCTATCCCAGCATCCCGCTGAGAGTGGGCTGCTGGCTGCACGCCAAGTAACTGCGGGGACACTGGCTCTGGGGAGAAAAAGTTTAGCAACTGGCTATGCCAGGGCAGTAATGTTTGGGGAGAACTCAGGGGCATGAGCCCCTACTTGACCGCAGTGGGATCAGAGGCGACCCAGCGTCGGGATGTTTCGCTGGCTCCAGAATCCAGAGTCCCGGAGTACGGATTGGAAGCGCTGCGCTCTTGCCAGAGTGCGCTGCGGCGCGGGTAGGGTTAACCGCCTCGGCGCCCGGGCCGGGGGAGGTGGGGGCGGGGCCGGAGGAGGGGATCCCCGCCGTCCCCCGGAAAAGCCCGCGCGGGCTTCCCCGGTCCCCCAGGCGGGGGCGGAGGGCTTTCCCCGCTACCGCCCGCTCACATTTTCGCCTACTGCGGAACATGAGGGGCTAGCGCCCCCGGTCGCCGAGTCCCGGGCTCCGGCTCTCAGGCCCTCTGGCAGCCCGAGTGGGTAGGTCCACGGGCTTCCTCCTCCGCGGAGGGGTGCCTTGCTCGAGGGTCTGGGGGATGCTTTGCCACCGCCGGCCGCCAGCTCGTCCTCTTTCCCTCCTCCTTCTCCTCACCTGCAGACACAAAGCAAAAGCAGGTCACAAATGTGCAAACACTGAGCATCTTCTTCGCCAAGCCCGTACTGCAGCTGCGGGTGGGAGAGGGGACTGGCGCCGGCAGATTCACACCAGCCGTGGCAGCCCAACTAGAAAATTATTAATACTGTAATGATAACCCGGGTTGAATAATCGCTGTCCAGGGGCACTGCTGGAATTTAATGGTCATTTATTTACTCTCTACTACACTAATAAAAATTGCATTTTGTTTGAATTTTGCTGTGGTGTGTTCTTTACTGGGTGATACGCTAACAAAGAGGTAGGAGATCCTTTTGAGGGTTCTTTGTTTCTACTCCATCTTAAGTCTTTAAGAATTTCTTTGTGAATTGAATTTTTCCTCTCCCTCAAAAAAAAAAAAGAAAGAAAAGAAAAAGAAAAATGGCTAGTTGAATGTTTCCATTTTAAATTGTGATTTTTAAAACATTTTAATGATAATAATTAATGAAGTAGATCAATGAATTAGAGTGAAAGTGGATCACCCTCATTAGGTAATTGGAGTTCTCAGCTGGATCCAATTTCTTGACCTTCTATTCCGCAGCTGCCCTAAAGTTGCGTACCTTTTCTCTACTCTTGTGTGTGTGTGTGTGTGTGTGTGTGTTTGCGCGCGCGCATTTTTCAATGCTATAGAGTGAATAATTCATTTTAGGATATGTGGATGTGTTAATTTTAGTTTTTTGAACATGAAAATTCAGAAGAAGAAAAAAAAAGCAGAGGGTTTTAGTCCCAGAGTTCTTGATTTGAGATAACAAACACTGTCAGGATTTGAATTTCTCAATGGTCTTGGCTAATAATAAAATTTTGGTGGCTAAAAATCATAACATTCTTTTACATTTTTGTTTGCAAGGTGGGAAATCAATAAAATTTGTTTAAAATAATGAAGTTCACTCAGTATGGGCAACTGAGTAGAATATTGCATGAATGCAGTGGTTAGCAGGACTGTTAAAAACAATTCTAATGAGTAATTTAATTTTTAAAGTTTAATATTAAAAGTTCTTCACCTTCTGGTCTGAAAAAAAAATTCAACTCAAGCACAAAATCCATCAAACATTAGTACACTTTCCAACAAATTATATAGCCTTTCTCTGGTTGCTCTATGTAGCCAATTGAATGAAAATACTTGATTCATTTTTTAAATCCAAATATTTCAAGGAAATCTTTTTGGAAATTAGTTATTTTCATTAGCTGTTCATAAATTTAGATGAACAATTCTAAAGACTGCTCCCCCTAAACATCACAACAATTTTTACCAGCATTAAATTAGATGTAAAATTCTAGAGTCACTAAAATGTTGTAAGGAAAATAATTGCTGCATCCCTTTATGTTAAACTGACTTCCTCAGATAGCAAACTGAAGGCTTCAAATAGGTTCCATTAATAGGAGGAAATAAATATTGGGTCTTTTGTTGAATATATTTCTATACCGTAGGATAGGATTACTTGTAGTGTTGATAATTAGAAACTAGAAATGAGATTTAAGGTAGTGCTGTGAGAAGTTCTTACTTCTCTCAAGGAGGGTTCAGGGAAGGATGGAAGGTACAGATTACTCAAGAAAAGAGAAATTTGGTCCACAGCATGAGGGGCTGTCAGATTAACAGTACTTGAGCCTAGCCAATTTACCATAACTACAGAGAGAGGAGTGCAAGGCAGATGTTTATTGCCTTTCCATTAAAGATTTAACTGATTGCACACATTCAAAACATCATCTTGCTAATAAATGGCCATAATTTGAAAGTCTGATAAATTTCAGTATGATGATGAAAAACTTTAGGGAAAAAAATCCCCAAAATTTATTATTTCAGCTTTAGTCTGAGTCATCATGACTTTATTATTTGTGGGCATTTTATACTATTGGGTCACAACAGGAGCACATTTAAATAAGGTCTTATTTTCATGAATTCTTGTTCTAAAAAAATAAAGTTAACAGATTATTTTTATTAAAAGAGAGGGACAGTGAGAGAAAGAATCATTTTTTTGTTTAGTTTTTCACGTGGCTTTTGGTTCTCTGAGACTTCCTTGCGTACCTGGTGCTGGGGTTTGAACTCACATACTGGTTCATGCCAGGCAAGTGGCAAGTGCTGTAACTGCTGAGCCACTGCTCCAGCCCAACAGATGATTTTTAAAGCTTATATGTAGAATTTTAAAATATGTACATCACAACTTTGCTGTTGTTTATTCCTATGTAAGATTGCAGAGACACATGTAACATGTAAAGTTAAGCAGGCACGGTGACAAAGACAATATATTCTACCTGGATAAAGCTTTGCACATGGCAATTTTTCATATTTGAGTGAGGAGGAAAGGAAGAAAGAAATGAAAAAGAAGGTACACACAAGAAGAGACAATAAAGACCAGCAACTTCCAGTGATAAGCTTTCAGAAAATTACATTTGTTCCTCCGACTGCCATGAAGGTATTTAAGTGCTAGAATTTCCCTAGATTAACACCAGAGGTCATACTCATCCACAAAATGCATTTGAAATCTAATCAATTAAATGTCTTTATTTAGCATCATTTTCTGCTAAAATTCTCTATTAATTTTTCGTATGGCTTACAACAGTTGCTTTCCCCTATTTTTGTATGTCAAACTTATGAACATGCACACACATATAATACCCCCACCACCGAACACACAAACATACTTTCATAGAGTAGGTTTCCCAAACCACAGGGGCATGGAAGAAAACTTCAGAATGTTTATATTCCAGGTCATATTTTATTCACATTTACATTATGCCATTGCTTGTATTTCACTTCTCCAAAGGCATTATTTGCCGATGCTTCCTCTCTCTCTTGTGCATTAAAAAGCAGGTCTCTCTTCAGTTTAGGTGTTTGGAGTTTATTTTCAAAAGCAGTTAGAGAGAGTATCCCTGGCATCTGTTTCCCACATTGAGTTGTCTGAGGAAAAACTTCAACTGACCTATAAAGCAAATATTTTTTTGAGATTCACTTTTTCATAAACCCAATGAGTCAATTATTTGGTGGTTCCAAACGCAGACTGATAAGATGCAGCCTCTCTGGACTTATTTTTCTTAATAATAAATCCAAGTATGGAATCAATATCAGCTATTTCCTTAGCAGAACCATGTTTCCTGAAGCATAACAATTAAAAGAACCTGCCAACACAATTATTTTAAAATCATGTATTATCCTATCGCCAAAAGAAATATACTGTACTTAAAGAAAAAATTAAAATAACGTACTTCTGCATTATGACTGTAAAATATTAATATTTGAATGAACCTATTGATTATAAGTCTTAGCAGAACTTCTATTTTCTTGGGACTACTTATCATGCTGGGGCCAGCCATAATCTCATGAACGTCTCAGAATTTTTTCTATTCTCACCCTTGTGTTTTATCATTTTTCAGCTAATTAGCATAACTACAAAATGCAATACCAGCAATACCAGCAAAATTTAGATAAAATCATACTATTTTGTTAGTAGAATTAAACTTCTATTTATTTAAATGAGTAAAAAAACTGAAATTATTGAGATGATGACTCATTAAAAAGTATGTTGATTTTGCAGGTTATAATGGTGCACTCCTGTAATCCCCGCAACTCAGCAGGCTGAGACAGGAGGATCACAAGTTTGAGGCAAGTCTCAGGAAGTTTGTAAGACTCTACCAACTTAGTAAGACCTTGTCTCAAAATAAAAAGTAAAGAGCTGGGGTTGTAGCTCAGTGGTAAAAGTTGCACTCGGGTTCAATTCCCAGCACCCAACATGCACACATATACACAAGAGAGAGAGAAAAGAAAAAGAAGAAAAGAAGTCATCTAGAGATTTCATGACCAAATATCCCTTGGCAGCCCCCGCCCCCGGCACCCCACATACACAACTGCACCTCAGGCATTAAGAAAGAAAACACAACCTTAGTGGATAGCACATTCTAGTTTCCAAAGAAGTTTCTCAGTATTATTGTCTTTGGACCTCACAACAACCCATGTGGAATGCAGGAAAGGTTTCACTATCATCTCCATTTTACAGGTGAGGAAAACACCTGAGACAGAGTACTGGCTCTAGCCAAGATGACAGGAGGTGAGGAACAAGGAGAAACCAGACCTCAAACGCAGTCTTCTGAGCGTGTGCTACATCAGTTTCACACTCTGCCAGCTGTTCTCCACAGCAATAGAGCAACTCATCGATTACATCTACTCAGACAGGGAGAGACAGCAGTGGCCTATCATTACCAGAAGCTGCCTGCGAATGGCCTGGTGGATGTTTCATTATGGTTTCTGTGATCTTTGACAATTGTCTACTCGTGGTATTCATTTGCTCAACAGAATAATTTGTGAGGATATAATATTAGTGTGGATCAGAACTGAAAGTGCTATATACCTGCAGGTCCAAGGTGCCTAATTAAAAAGCATAAATATATTTTTAAAAAAAGAATAAACAGATCTTGGTATACTCAGATATACTCTTCTGCCTAATTTGCTTCCAGCCTGGGTGCTCCTCATTTTTGGTAATATCCATAATAAAAGCAGAAGACCACGGAAGAGTACTTATTGGCACAAAGGTCATTTCTGTCTTTTTATATGATGCATGAGGGGAACCTGCTCAAGCTTCAGGTTCTGAGGCTCAGAGGGCCTTGTCTTCAGTCCTGCCTGGCTCCTGGTCAGCTCAGTGCCCTGGCAGCATTCTGCCTCTCCCTTTATGTCACACAGTGAGGGAACCAGAGAAAGGAAAAAAGGCTGTTTCACAGGAGAGAGAAACCAGTGTGTCTCACAGCTGGGATAGAACCAGTAAAAGTGGACCCAAAGAGGCTGGTGCAGTGGCTCATTGGTTACTGCACTTGCCTGGCATGTGTGAGAAGGACACAGGTTCCAACACCAGAAAATATCAAAGCAATGAAGCTTTGATATTTGAAAATCTAAATAAAACTGATTTTCTCTCTCTCTCTCTCTCTCTCTCTCACACATCTCTCTCACTGCAACTCTCTCTTTAAAAAAAAAAAAGAAGGAGAAGAAAAAAAGCAGGACCAAAGATGTTTTTAAAAAAAACAGTCATAATATCAGGGCCAAAGCTCCCATGTCATGATCCCAAAAAGTTCTAGTGTTGCTCAGTGCCAAAACATAAGGGACTTCCAAAGTTCTCAAAGGTTTATTTCCCCTTTGAAACCCAATGCATTTTTCCTCATCATAGTTTCTCCTCTGCAGGGTGATGTTGCACCATGCATTAGTTCTTTTTCATTCATTCCTTAATCACAGCCCTGTGAATTGTATTCCCATGTGTTATTCATCAACCTTCTATATTTCTGTTTTCCTTTTTCTTATCTACCTCTTGCCAAACAGGCACATAGAACCTACCACCCTTTTTCTATCTTTATCATATATCTCATTCTGGGACTATTTTGAAATCTCCATCTCCTAATAATTATCTTAATACAGGAGAGAGTTGGCACCCACTCATATAAAGGAAAAGAGCCATGAACTCATAAGTGGAATTAAATGGAACAATGTCATCAGCAAAAAACCTTCTAAATGCTAATATACTTTAGGAAGGTTTACATATTCATCCTCATCTACAAAGCCAGAGGTTTTTAAAATTACTTTTATTCAGTGTTATTTTTATTTTGTTCTATAGCTGTTGTTTATCAGTCTTTTGTTCTACTGTACCAATTATCAACATATAATAATTTTCCATGTGGTAAAAAATAATATATTTTATGCAATAAGTCAGCAATAAAAGCCCAATGAATATATGCTAGACAAATATAATGAAATGGTTTAATCTTTGACACTGTTTTGTTCTCACCACTGAGGGCAAGTGTTCCTCAAGAAACTGTTTTAATTAGTTAAAACTGTTGGACACTTTTTCTCACAAGTCAAATTCTCTTAACAAGCACTATTTCTTGGCCCATGTCACTGGTAATACAATTAAGGAAGACATGGATGTGATCTGACTCAGAGGTATAGACGTCATTAACAGGTATAGAATCATTAGTGTTCCAGCTACTCCCTCAGATATTTTCTTCTCATTTTCCTCCTTCATATATACTGACTTATTCCTTGGGTTAGCTTACCTCTTCATAGCAAAAATGACTGCACCAGTTTTAAGCCTCATGTCCATACCCACATCATTCAGACAGAAGCAGATCATCTTTTTCTGTGACATTCCAAACAATTCTGTTGTCAAATCCAATTGACTCGGTGTAATTTTCATGCTTAGTCTGAACTATACTTAAAGGATGGTTAAAGGGAGGAATGCTGGAAATGGGTCATCAAACAGAATATGTCTGAACAGAAATTACTAAAATGAATCAAACTAAATTAAACTTCTGGAGTTGAAAAAGTAAAATATACAAAACACAAGAGAAGGGCTCAGTAAAAATTTTAAGCTGGCCAAAAAATAATCAATAAACATGAAGAGAGACTGATGAAGATCATACAATCTGAAGTGCAGAGAGAATAAAGAAGAAGGAAAATGAACAGAGACTCAGAAAAAGCACAAGAAACCATTAAGCACACCACATACATGACATACAAGACTAGAGAAGGCAAGAGAAAAGACAGCAGGAAACATAAACAAAGAAATAATGGCTGAAAACTTTCCAAATTTGAGGAAACATTAATTTATATGCCCAAGTTCAACAAATGCCAACCAGGATAAACATAAATCAATCTATATCCAAATACATCATAGTCAGAAGTTGAAGATCAAGAGAGAAAATCTTGGAATTGGTAGGAGAAAAAATGGCATGCCGAGTACCAGGGAGCCCCTGTAGGATTGACAGCTGACTTGGCATAGTCAACAATGTGACGGAAGACAGTGGGGTGATCCATTAGAAGACTTGAAAGAGAAAAGGAGGTCTATTATCATATCTTAAATCCAGATAAGGTGTAATGTCATACAACCTACAGCATTTGTAGAGATGTATTGGGCAGAAGGAGGGGGGAGGGATAAGGGTGGATTATTGGGGGGGGGGCTCTTGGGGGTAAATCTAATTTTCAGAATTTATAGATATATTATTTCATTAGAAGCTTGTTTGATTGCTCAACAAATAAATTTCTGAATACAATAAAAAAAGAATGTTATATCAAGTAACCATATCAAACAGGAAGTAAGAAAGCTATTCCCATAGAAACAGCACCAGAGAGAATTAGTTACTAACAGATCTGGCTTAAAAGAAGAACTAAAAAAAGTGTTCAGGCGGAATGCAACACCAGATAACAACGTGAATCAACACGAAAAAGTGCCAGCAAAGGTGATTATGTCAGTGATTATACATTTCTCCTTCTCTTAATTTAATAGTAAATTTCATAAAATAATGTATGTAAATGATGATGTTTGGCCTATAATATAAAATTGTTCTATATTTGACAGTGGCAGCCCAAAGGATAGAGGTGAGGGTGGAGCTGGAGGGGACTTCAGAAGTGACACCAGATGGTAATGTGAAATTTCAGGAAGAAGGGAGCAAACCAGAAATGGTAAGTAGAAAGTTAACATAACCACTGTATGAACACATAATAGTGCTCTTTTATTCTTTCAACATCTTTATTTTTTTTAAAGAAAAAAGGACAGTGAAAGAAGGAAGCAATCTTTCTTTAGTTTTTCATGTGACTTTCATTCCTCTGACACTCCCTTGTGTATGTGGTTCTGGGGTTTGAACTTGCGTACTCACACATGCTGGGCAAGCACTGTAACCACCGAGCCACTGCTCCAGCCCCTCTTTCAACATCTTTAAAAGAATAAAATTTTAAAGTAATTACAATAATACAGTTATAGTATACAAACAGATGTATGTATACATCTGTATGCTACATTAATAGTATAAAGGACAGGAGAAATTTATATCTCTTTAGAAATAACACTCTGTATTTCACTGACATTAGTTGGCATAAACCAGAAGTAAACCAGAAAAAAAATACATAAAAATCAAAAATTTATGAAAAAGCAAAGGATCAAAATGTTACACTAAAAATACTGACAATACCAGTTAAGAATAAAGGGAGAAAAAATATGAAACAGAAAGTAAAATCACAAAAATAAATAAATCCATAGCAATAACAACTTTAAATGTTATTGGATGAAATAATCCAAACAAAAAGAGAGATGATCAGACAGAACTTTTCCAAAATACAACTATATGCTATCTTCAGGAGATATACTTCAGATACAAAGATACAAATTGAAAGTTAAAAGATACACCACTTTAAACAAAAGCTATAAGAGAGCTGGAGTGGCTCTCTTGATAAGTATCTGTCAAAATAAACTTTAAGAAAAAAGTATAAATGGAGACAAAGAAAGTAACTTTATAATTACAAGCTGTAAATCAATCAGGAAACATAACAACCATAAACACATATGTGTATAACAACAGAACCCCAAAATACATGAATGAAAATGGAACTGAAGGTACAATATATAATTCATCAATAATAGAGACTTCATACCAAACTTTATATTATGGTTAGAACACCCATGCAGAAGACCAGTAAGGACAAAGAAGACTTTAACAACATTATAAATCAATAGACATCTGCAAACAACAGAATGTGCATTCTTCTCAAGCACCCAAGGAATATACTCAAGGAAAGACCACATATTAGGCCTTAAAATAAACCATAATAAAATTAAGATAATGATTATACTAAGTATGTTATCTAACCCTAATAGAATGAAATTATAAACCAAAATCAAAAGGAAATCTGAGAAGTTTACAAGTATATAGAAATAAAAAACACACTCCTAAAATGAGTTAAGAAGAAGAAATCAGAGTGAAAATATTTACAGATGAATAAAGACAAAATCACAGCATACCAAAACCTGTAGAATGCATTACAGTCATACTTAAAGGAAATTTATAGCTATATATGCCTAAATTTAAAAAAAAACCAAGAAATATCTGAAAACATTTAGGTAATGATTACTGAAAAAGAAAAGCAAAACCAAGAAATATCTGAAAACATTTAGGCAATGATTACTGAAAAAGAAAAGCAACCTAAACCAAGAAGAAGGAATCATAAAGACTGGACTAAAATTTAATGAAATAATAAACAGGAAAACAACAGAGAAAGTCAATGAAAAAAGTTCTTTGAAAAGATCAACAAAATTGACAACTATTTTGTTAAACTGACAAGGGGGAAAAAGAAAGAATAAATTGCTAAAATCCAGAAATAAAGGGACACCACTGCCAACCTTACAGAAATGAAAATGATCATAAGAGAATGACATCAACAACTATATGCCAACAAATTAATGATTTAAATGAAAGAAGCAGATCCTGGAGAGTCACAAACTACCAAAACAGACTGAAGGTTAAATATTAAAAAATGTACACACTTTAAAAGCTAATGATTAGGTTCACCATTTAAAAAGTTCCCATGCAGAAATGACCAAGCCCAGATGGCTTTACAGGTGAATCCACAGTACAGATAAAGAGGAATTAATATAATTACAGTCTATTCCAAAAAATGGTAGAGGAACAAGAACTCCCTGATTTATTTTGTAAGATTTGTATTACGCTAATATAAAACTGAAGACATCACAGAAAAGAAAAATACAAACTAGTATCACTTGCTGATATAGATGAGAAAACACTGCAACAAAATCCTATCCATCTGAAAATAGCAATATACAAAAATTATCATATACTATGACCAAGTTGGATTTGTCCTAGCAATGGAAGGTTAGATGAATGTTGGAAAATTGTCTAGTATAATACAACATATCAATACAATTAAGAACAAAAAGCACAATCTTAGGCAAAATAAAAACATTTGACAAAATGTTTTCATGATAAACATGGTTGACAAAGTAGAAACAATAAGTTGAGGACTGGGGCTTCTTCAACCTGATAAAAGATATCCATGCAAAACTCACAGCTCATATCATACCAACTGGGGAAAGAGTAGATGTTCTTTTGTTAACTATTATATTGGAAGTTGTATCCAGTGCAATTAGACAAGAAAAAGAAACAGAAAGTATCTAGGTGGAAAGAAAGAAATCAAATTATCTTCATAATAAGTATATATCTATCCTAAGGAATCCATTAAAATACTAATAGAACTAAAAGATAGGTTTAGTAAGTACAAAGCCAATTTATAAAAATCAATTGTGTTTATATATACTAGCAATGAATGATCTAAAAATTTAAAACAATTCTAAGGCCACAAAGAATAAATAAGGGGCTGGAGTGGTAGCTCAGCAGTTATAGCACTTCCCAGGCCTGTACAAGTTCATGGGTTCAAACCCAAGTACCACATTCACAAGTGTCAGAGCAACAAAAGCCACATGAAAAACTGAATAACATTGATTCTCTCTTTCTCTCTCTCACTGTCCTTCTCTCTTTTAAAAAAGAACAAATTAGAAATCTAACAATGAAAGTATAAAACTTATACTATGCAGCTAAAAACATTGTTGAAACAAATTAAAGACATAAATGGACAGAAAATCTATGCTCACAAAGCAGAAGATTTAATATATTTAAAACAGCAGTGTTGTCCAAATTGATCTACAGATTCAACCAAATACTCATCAAAATCTTGGCTGATTTTTTTTTTAATTTGACAAATTTATGTATCCTGATATTCATGTGAACATACAGGTAGCCCAAGATAGACAAATGAATCTTTAAAAAGAATGGAGCTAGAAAACTCAGACTGCTTTCCCTTTTTTATACTTCTACAATAATAATTTACAGGCTGGATAAAGGATATTTTAAAAATAAATAAGTTATAACATTATCTTTTAAAAATTAGCTATAATCCATCCTACCCAAAGATGGTTATCACTAACAATTTGGTATATTTGGTATATTCCTTGCTCAAACTTAAGTACATGTAGACGTAGATGACAATACACAAACACACACACACACACACACATGTGTACATACATATACATATACATACAGACACCACTGTGTGGACTGCCTTCTTCATTTTCTTTCCTGGTAGAAACACTTTAATAACTTATATAACATATACTATCTTGTAAATTATGGTGGAGCAAATGTATGTAATCCCAGTGATTCAGGAGGCTGAGAAAAGGAGGATTGAAGTTTGAGACCAGTCTCAATGAATTTGTAAGACCTTATCTCAAAATAAAAAATAAAACGGCTGGGGATGTAGCTCATTGGTATAGCACTGCTGGGTTTAATCTCTAGTATCACAAATAAAAGTCTTTTAATATCTGATCATTTCAGCATTGAGATAGCATAAGGAAAGAGTACCTCAATTTTTAAAAAAAGGGGAGAGGGAGAAAACTGGAAATAACACTTGCTGTAGTGAAACTTACTATAAAGCTACAGTAATCAAAAGAGTGATATTGCGAATAGGATAGTTATAGATCATTGAACAGAGTTGAGAATTCAGAAATACAACTTTACAATTATTTTCAGCTGACTTTGATAATGTTGTCAACATAATCCAATGAAGAGTAGGATAGGTTTTCTTTTCTTTTTCTTGAAATGGTGCTTGAAAAACTGTATACCCACATGCAAAAAGTTGAACCTGGATCCCTTCTTTACACCACTTAAAAATTAACTCAAAAGGAAGCAAAAACCTAAATCTAAGGAATGAAATGATAAAACCCTTAAAGAAAGAAAATGAGTAAATCATTGTGATCTTGGGTTTGGCAATGGTTTGTTAGGTATGACACTAAAAGCATAAATAATGAAAACAAAAAAAAATCCCCACAAATCAGACTTTATAAAATTAAAAACATTCAGAGGACACCATCAGGAAAGTGCAAAGACCATCTATATAGTGGTAAAAAAATATATTTGCAAGTCATAGATGCTAAAAAGGGGCTAGTATTAAAAGTAGATAAGAACTCAAGGTAAATAATAAAAAGAAATAATTCAAAGTTATAGTCTGTGAATAGACATTTCTCCAAAGAAGATGTTAAAATTGACCAATAAGCACATGAAAACCAACAACCAACACCACTGGACACTAAGAAAATAAAAATCAAAACCACAATTAGATACCATTTGATACCCAACGAGATGCCTGTAATCAGAAAGACAGATAACAAGTAGAGGTGAAATATGGTGAAATTTGAACCATCATACACTGTTGGTGGGAATGTAAAATGGTACAGCTGCTTTTTGACAGTTCTTTACAGTATTAAACATAAGTTAGCATATCACCTATCAATGACACTCCTAGGTATGAACTCAAGAGAAATCAAAATATACATCCATATAAAACCTTTACTTGAATGTTCATAGCAGCACCATCTATCATGGCAAAATGGAAATAATTCGAATGTCCATCAACTAACAAAGGTGTAAATAAGATGTGGACTATTCTTCTTCAGTAAAATGAAAAGAAGCACTAATATTGATATACCATGGCAGAGCTTGGAAAACACATGAAGGAAAGCCAGTCACAAAACACTACATATAGTATGATTCCCCTATGTGTAATATACACAATAGGCAACTCTGCAAACAAACAAACAAAAATTGCATTAGTAGTTGTCTTGAGTTGAGGGAAAGGAAGTTAGCAAATCAGTCACTGTTAGTAGGAATAGTGTTTCTTTTTGGTTCGGTGAAAATATTTTAACATTGGATTGTGGTGATGGTTCCACAACTCTGAATACACTAAAAGCTACTAGTAGATTTGTACACTAAATAAATGGAATTTATGGTGTGTTAATTTTATCTTAAAAAAGCTGTTTGAAGCTGATGAGAGAAATCCCCAAGTAAAACTGAATGCTAAAATGAAAGAATCAATTTAAAATGAATATCGGTACAGCAATCTTTATAAGACTAGAGAGGAGTAGGATTGCATAAGAGACTATCATCTATGCAGTTTAAGGAATTTGAGAACTGAAGATTTTGTCTTCCTGTGAGATCTCAGCTAAATGGTTTGTAAATCCTAATAATATTATGACTCAATGAATGTCCTAAGAATAATTTTGGGTATATGAATGAGCAATTTATATACATTCACATTTTTAAGTGAGGAATTTAGATTTCTCTAAATGACATGTAAGTAGTAAGTCAAGTATATTTTGTATTAAATTCTACATTTAAAAATTGCTGTCATCAAACGACCCTCACAGTATGAAGGAAGTAGAACCACAGCATTCTCTGAAGGTGACCAGTACTGGTTCCCTGTGGTCATGAATTAATTTTCCCTGTAATATTTTAGTTAGCCTATCACCCTTTGGCACCTCAGATACATACGTATGTACAGCATCTGAAGACCGTCACCTTTTAAACAGGTTAGCAGTGGCAGTTTTGGAAGTCTGTGTTCTCAGTCTTCAGGGTAAGCAGTGAAAGTGCTCCCCAAACCCAGTCTGTCACATGAGGTTTGGGACACATCTTAAAAGACCCAAGAAAACAGAGCACAGCAGGTGTTATGGGTCTCATTTGATATTGACAGGTGACCATAGCACCAGGAAGGACTCACTTGAGTGCTCACATCAGAAAAGAGACCCAAGGAAGTGAGAGTCCCTCAGGAAAGCTGACCAGTGCCTGGATATCCTCTCAGGATGGTTGTGGAGGAGGCTCACAGGTGGATGTGACTTTGGATCAGTACACCCACCCCATTTAAT
Organism: Aplodontia rufa; assembly: GCA_004027875.1. Lineage (NCBI taxonomy): Eukaryota > Metazoa > Chordata > Mammalia > Rodentia > Aplodontiidae > Aplodontia > Aplodontia rufa. The sequence goes on along the minus strand of PVKS010003239.1, from coordinate 35,640 downwards.
TTTATAAAAACAGGCAAGTATATCATACATTTTAAAAAGAACTACCTCTAAAAAGTATAAAACGAAATTCTTGGGACCATATCCTTTATCTCAGAATTTTGATTTTCCACATTTAATACTAGATTTCTAGGAATGTCCCGTGTAGTTGAGTTTATTAAGGCTTTCATGTGGAAATGCTCCTTTCATGTCACATATCCTGGCCACCTGAAATCTAAGAAAAAAATCTCTCTGGAGGGGATCTGTCCTGTAAATTCAACAAACTATTACCCCTACTTCTGACCCCTCCAGCAGGTGACTTATAAGAGACTAGACTAGTCTGAGTATCAGCATTGATTCACTGACGCCCTTAAAGGTAAGCTGTACCTGTCTATCTAACCTGCACTGCATGAGTCTCCTTATTGCATCGTGTCTAAGGGGGCATTTTAATATGCTATATAATAAAATATCAAGTAGAATAGAAAAATACATTTCTGGTGATATGGTGCTTAAAATTATCAAGAAAACTTTACTTTCTATTTTATACTCTAATTTAGTCAACCACAGGTTTGTGTCATTGTAAAACAAGCCTGAAAGTCTTGGCCATAAAACCAAGCGTAAGAATAGAAAAATGTAAACCTTATTAGCATTTAATGAGTAAAATCTCTCTGCCTAATGACAGATTTTATAGACTTGCTTTTAAATTTTTCCATAGCATTTTATTGTATAGTCAGGAATATTTTCTTTTCTAATTGCTCTGGCTTTAGGGATAATGAGATTGTATCCTGAATTTTTAGATTTTGGACTTCACTATAAATTATAATATCAAAGCAGGAGATCATAACATAAGGTTGTGATGTGCTAAGAAGTTGTCCAATACCTGAAAACCACTCATCCCCTGGCACTATATAATTTACAATCCCGTTTCTAGAATTAATCTCCATTTTACTTTTGGCTCCTGAAAACTTCATATACCTTCCTTTTTATAGCTCCACTTTTACTTTTAGAAATGAACACTAGATCCATATCCATCTTCCCACCTGAATTTAGTATCTCTATCTCTATAACAATCCCCCTCCTTGAGAGCATCCTTAATAACTTTCCCATTCATGTGGATGAAACTTCACATGCTGGAGATGTACAGTTAACTCTTTTGTAATATACCAGCATATAATATCAGTCTTTTTTAATTATAAAGATTTTTTCCAGGTTTATTGACAAACTATTCAAAATAGCAATATATAGAAGCATTGCAAGTGTTGATAGATGAATAAAGAAAATGTATTATATGTATATAATGAGATATAGTTTTTAAAAAGAAGGAAATCCTGCAAAAAAAAAAAAAAAAAAAGAAGGAACCTGGAGGGCACTATACCAAGTGAAATAAGGCAGTAGCTGAAAGACAAATATTGCATCATCTCCCTTATATGTGTAATCCAAAAAGGACAAACTCATAAAAGCATAGTCTAGGATAGTGCTAGCCAGGGGCTGAAGAGTGAGGGAAATGGGGAGATGGTGGTGAAGGGGTCACAGTATGTGAGGTCTAGAGAGCCAATATACAGCATCGGGTCATCGTGCTGCATCCTTGAAATCTGATAATCAGGTAGATCCTCAGTATTCTCACCACACACTCCAGTTTCAACTGTGAGCTGATGGATATGTATTAGCTAGATCGTGTTAGCTATTTCACTTTGTATACATATATTAAAGCACCATGTTGCTTACTTTAAATATATAAAATTTTAATTTTTGAAATGTATTATATTCTGGCTATTTATCATTTTAATGGAAAATAGATGCTGCCTGAGAAAGCAAATAAACAATGGGAAATGTGTTGTAAGGGCCATTTATGACAAGCCCTCACCTAATATTATACAAAATGGAGAAAAACTGAAAGCATTCCCACTAAACTTGGGAACTAGACAAGGTCATCCACTCTCACCACTTTTATTCAATATAGTCTGCAAAACCATAGCCAGAGCAATCCAACAAGAGAAGGAAATTAAAGGGATACAAAAAGGAAAAGAGGAGGTTAAACTATCTTTATTTGCTGACTATATGATTTTATATCTAAAAGATCCAGAAAGCTTCATCAGAAGACTTCTAGAACTCATAAATGGATTTAACAAAGAGGCAGGATACAAGATCAACACTCAGAAATCAATAGCTTTTCTATACTCCAACAGTCATTTGGCTAAAGAAGAAATCAGGAAATCTATGCCATTCACAATAACCTCAAAAATACTTGGGAAGTGGGCTGGAGCGGTGGCTCGGTGGTTACAGTGTTTGCCTGGCATGTGCAAGTACACATGTTCAAACCCCAGCACCCATGTACACAACTAAGTGTCAGAGCAACTAAAGCCATGTGAAAAACTCAATAAAAATTGATTCTCTCTCTCTCTCTCTTTTTCTCTCTCTCTCTCCCTCTCTGTCCTTCTTTGTAAAAAAAAATACTTGGGAAGTAATCTTAACAAAGGAATTAAAAGATCTCTACAATGAAAATTATAGAACACTAAAGGAAGAAATTGAAGAAGACATGATAAGATGGAAAGACATCCCACGTTCTTGGTTAGGCAGAATCAATATAATTAAAATGGCCATTCTGCCAAAGGCAAAAGAGCTCTATAGATTCAATGAATCCCCATCAAGATATCAATGTCATTCTTCACAGATATCAAAAAATCAATTCTCAAATTCATTTGGAACAATAAGAAACCAAGAATAGCAAGGCATTATTAAGAAAATAAAACAAACAGTAGGTATCACAATTCCTGACCTGAAATTTACCATTGAGCTGTAGTAACAAAAACAAAGTGGCATTGGTATCAAAATAGGCATAGACCAATGAAATAGAATATAAGACACTGACACAAACCCAAAAATCTTTAACCATCTGATATTTGACAAAGGGGGCAAAATAAAGCTTAGAGGAAAAAAAGCCTGTTCAACAAATGGTACTGGACAAACTGGACAGCCATATACAGAAGACTGAAATTGGATCCTTATCTCTCATCCTGCACAAAAATCAAATCAAAATGGATCAAAGATTTAGGAATTAAACAAGCAACATTACAACTCTTAGGAGAAAAAATAGGATCAACATTCTACCATATGGGTGTAGGCACTGACTTCCTTAACAAGACTCCCATAGTGAAAAAATTAAAGTCAGGAATCAATGAGTGGGATGCCATTAAACTAAGAAGCTTGTGCACAGCTAAGCAATTAGTTAAGAGCATAAAGAGAGAACCTACAGAATGGGAGAAAATCATGGCCTGCTACACCTCTGACATGAGGCTAATATCCAGAATATACAAAGAACTCAAAAAATTCAATACCAAAAAATTAAGCAATCCAATCAGTAAATGGACTATGGAACTAAACAGAAACTTCTGAACTGAGGAAGTTCAAATTGCCAAAACATATATGAGAAACTGTTCTTCATCACTAGCAATCAGAGAAATGCAAATCAAAATAACATTAAGATTTCACCCTGGGGCTCAGCATTTTTGGCACTTGCCTGTCATGCATGATGACCTGGGTTTGAACCCCAGCACCATGTACATAAGGAAGTGTCAGAGCAACAAAAGCCACATGAAAACTAAGTAAAATTGATTCTCTCTCTCACTTAAAAAAAAAAGAGTTCATCTTACTACAGTCAGAATAGCAAAGATGAAGAATACAAATAATAACAGATGCTGGAGGGGTTGTCGGGAGGAAGGAAAATATGTGCACTGTTGTTGGGACTGAAGACTGGTACAGCCACTCTGGCAAACAGTGTGGAGACTCAACCACCAGCTATCCCAGTCCTGAATATTTTCCAACTAGAATCAGCATATTACAAAGACACAGCTATATCAATGTTTATAGCAGCTCAACTTACAATAGCTAAATTATGGAATCAGCTCAGAGGCCCCTCACTGGATGAATGGATTAAAAAATTGGGACACACACACACACACACACACACACACACACACAATGGAATTCTACTCAGCTATTAGAATGATATCATGGCTTTTGCAGGCAAATGGATGGAAATGGGAAAAAAGCATTCTGTGCAAAATAAACCAAACTCAGAGACTTAAAAGTTTGAATGTTTTCTCTCATTTGCATAGGCTAGAGTAAAACCAATGATAGGATATAAGTTAGACAAGTTTATTTACTATACATACAAATTCAAAGTAACACATAATCTGGGGAATATAACTATGTGGGAGCAGGGGTGAGAGGTTGGGGAGAGGAGACAGGGAAGGTTGTCAGGGAGGTAAAGGGGGTTTATTAATTCTGTATGGTACACATGACTCCCCTCAGAAGCCAAATAATAATACTCAAGCAGGCATTTAAATCTTGAAAATTCAAAAATTAATATACATGTATATGGACATTTATATATGTAATAGGGGAGAATTACATTGGAGAAAAGAGAGCAGGGAGTGGGCAAAGTGGGGGAGATACTGGATAAGGATCAAGCTCATGTTACATTATCATTACGTATGCATATGTGAATGTGTAGCAACAAATCCCTTTAATATGTAAGAACATGCTGAACTAATAATAAAATAAAATGGGAAATGTGTATGTGTATATACATATGTATCTTACAAAGAGAAAGAGAGAGAGACAGGGTGTGGGGAAAATGAAATGTGCAATGACAATCTTCTGACCACAGTTATTTGGCACATTAATGACTATAAATTTATGAAAGTATTCTTTACAATGCATTGTAATTTGGTTGTCAAGTAGGAAGTTGGGAAACTTAAAGAGAACATAATCAAGTATTGACAATCTGCTCAATATTTTAGCAAATGATCATTTGAATTTCTCTTTTTGTAAGTGGAAAATATCAAGGGACAAAATCAATAAGATCTTTGGGGGAGTTTTTTGGGTGCATACCTGTAATCCCAGTGGCTTGGGACGCTGAGGCAAGAGGATCACAAGTTTGAGGCTAGCCTGAGCAACTTAGTGATATCCTGTCCAAAATAAAAATTAAAAAAAGGCCTGGGGATGGTAGAGTACCCTAGATTCGATTTCCAGTGCTTCAAAAAAAAAAAAAAAGTACTTTTGAGAAAAAACATTGACTTCATTTGGACCACGAAGATAGAAGTTCCACATTCAAATCCTAAGAAGTGAGTCAAATCCTGAATTCAGATTCTTAGGTGAGTTTTTCATCTTTTTCAAGATGAAATTCTGTTGTACACGGCAGGATAAGTGAGAAATTAAATTGAATGCTATTTTGCCCTTCTGTCACTCATTTCAAGAGGAATATATGACCTTATATCCCAAACTGGGTCTCTCTTTATGCATCAGGAGAGGAATAATGAACTGGGATTTGTGTTTGGAGGTAAAGGTTGTAAACTCAAATTCCTATAGGGGCATGACCGGAAATGAGTAAAGCCTTTTGGATCAAAAATAATAGGGACTGGTAGAGGTTGTGGTAACCTGGAAGTGTCTTCTGGACCAAAAGGAAGTTAACCCATCTCAGCTGCACCTGACAGTTGCCAGGGGGAAGTGGGGGTCTGTGAGCCCAATATTGCCAGATTCCCTGCATTTTAAAGAGAAGTATGACATTTTATGTAACTCTTCCAATTTTTAAAATGTTGAAGCTTTTTTTTTTTAACACAAAACAATAGTGGGGCATATCTGCTTCTCAAACAGTGAGTAACTGAAAATACATTATCTAAAGTTCTTTCTCTGAAATGTTCTACTCATTAGCAATCAGAGAAATGCAAATCAAAACTTCACTGAGATTCCACCTCACTCCTGTCAGAGTGGCAAAAATGAAGAATATGGACAATAACAGGTGCTGGAGGAGTTGTAGGAAAAAACGAACACTATCACACTATTGGTGGGACTGCAAGCTTATATAGCTACTCTGGAAAGCAGTGTGGAGAATCGTCAAAAAACTGGGTTTAGAACCACCTTATGATCCAGTTATCCCTCTCCTGAGTATTTTCCCAAAAGAACTAGAATTAACATACTACAGAGACACAGCTACATCAATGTTTATATCAGCTCAATTTACAATAGCTAAACTATGGAACTAACCCAGATGCCCTTCCCTGGATGAATGGATTAAAAAACGTATTACATATATACACAATGGAGTTCTACTCAGTTATTAAAATGATCTCATGAAATTTGTAGCCAAATGGAGATGGAAAAAATTATGTTAAATAAAATATCCCAAACTCAGAGACTAAAAGGCTGAATGTTTCTCTCATGCATGGAAGCTAGAGCAAAATCTATGACAGGTTGAAAGCTATGCTCAAAAAATAAACTCAACATAGGTGAAATTTCACATAAACAGGGGAAACCATAACTATGAAGGTGGAGGGAGAAAAGAGGGAGGCAAGGAAGAAAGTGAGGGATCAGGAGGGTTATCAATGCAACTGGGAACTCTTGACTCCTATGAAAAGCCCAACTATACACAGGCAGGCAGAGAAGCTCAGAAAATTCAAAAATTAATAAATATGTGTATGCTTATTTATATCTATAACATGGGGGTAAAGCAGAAGAGTCATGAGAGCCAGCAGTGGTCAATGTGGGGAGATCCTGGTCTAGAATTGGTCTTAACTTACTTTGTCAATATCCATGTATGCATGAATCTGTAACAACAATTCCCTCCAAAATGTAAGACTATATTGAATGAATGAAAAAAATAAAATAAAGTTCATTCTCTGAAGTTTGGAACTAACCAAAAATGAAGACTTAGAAGGGGACCTGGGCTTTCTGAGCGGATAAGACCCAGTCTTCCCAAACACTCTTATTAGAGGGTTAACCAGCTCAGCAGGAGGTCCAGGTTACCACTAGCAGCCATACCAAGTATTGCTGCTTGGGAATATTTATTATGATTCCCCATACCACCAGTAGAGGTGCCTACCTTTTACTAGCCCAAGGGACTGAGGCACAGAGCAACAACAAACGCTACAACCAGACTGACCACAAAAGTCTCGGAGTTTTTGAATGACTCAAGGCCAACAGACCCTCCTTGTTTCATGGAATTTATGATTTCTTCTTTCTGTATTTTCTCCCTTATTTTGCTGGAACACATCCTTTAGTATATTCTAAGAAAATGTGCATTGAAAATCTCCAGATAACTACCTCCCACTTCATTAGCTTCTTCACCTTTAAACCCAATAGGTGCAGAGTTAATCAATAGAGACTAGAAACAGAAATGTCAGCTTCCATTTCCACAGGGAAATACCAAACCCAAGAATGATGGTGTATGGGGGTTGGAGTGGTGGCTCAGCAGTTCTGACGCTTGCCTGGCATGCACCATGACGTGAGTTCAAACCCCAGCACCACATACACAACAAATTGTTGGAGCAATGAAGGGCATATGAAAAACTCAATAAAATTGATTCTCTCTCTCTCTCTCTCTGTCCCAATCTAAAAAAAAAATAAGTTAAAAAAAGAATGATGGTGTGTTTTTTAAAACTATAATTGCAGTATTATTCTTTAACCCCCACCCCCAAAAGTTATGTTCACTCCAGTGGGCTGATTCTAGTATCTTATCTCTCCTTACAATAATGTAGAGTAGTAGAAAAACCTACAAAGGAAGATCTGGATTTAAATCCTGCTCCATCCATTTTCATGGGAGATTAGTTTCAGTATTCTATAAAATTAGGATAGGGCCCACATCTCTGGAATGTCATGTGAAGACTCATATTTGGTACTTACTAAAGGGTATTAAAAGTGCTGTTAGAACATAAGCTAGATATTAACTGTAGTATTCAACTTCTGCTACAAGTACAAGACTATTGTGTTTTCTTGTCCCTAAATATGTGTGCATATTTGGAAGAGATCAGTGGCAGTTCAAATTTACTTTATTATCACCTCCCTGTACTTATTACTAATTCATGAAAGTATTTTTAGCTCCAACCAGTTTTCAATGTTAGGATTTAAGATGGAAATAGCATTTGAATGGTTTGTGCTCACCTATCAAATTGTGCCTGAAAAATAAAAAGGAAAGCACAACTTAAAATATAGATGTGACAGTACAATGTAGGCTTAATGGACCTTAAAAAAATCTACTCATAAAAAGTCCTGTGAAAGGTACTCACAGTGCATAGTTGGTTGATTTTGTTCAAGGAAATGACTTTAAAGCTTTTGAGAAAAATGAAAACATAACCAGCTTCTCTAGCTGGGACAAATTCAATGCATTTAATCTTTTATTCCCACTGACTGGCTTTGTCAAAGGTACAGTTCAGACATGTAGACTTAATTTTTCTGTCTAATGACCAAAGCCAAGCTGAAGGTTAGAAACACTTTTAATACGTGAGTTTATTTGTCCCAGAAAGAAAAAGTTAGTTGGACTGAAATTACAAATTCATGCTGGGCTCTATGTGTTAAAATTCAACACAAGCCTAGACTGGATTTTTTTTCTTTAATGAAAACACTATTCATGGTGTTTTGTTCACCAAGAACAATTTTAAACTATTGCAAATCACCTACCCTTGTGATAGTAAGGAAACCTCTGGCTTCAGTTTTGGACTTTCTTATAGTCATTCAAAAGGAGCCACTAACTATATTTCCATAGAGCATGCCAGGTGAGAAACTTTCCTGGTGAATTTCAGGACAGCTTAACTGTGAGCTCCTGTACTTTACACAGATTGTGTGTAGTTTTTCATGTTTATAGGGTTTCTACAAATAACTGAAAGTTGTTTCATTACTGCAAGCAAATGTTCTTTAAGTGTATAGGACACTAGTTTGGTATCACCACTTGCAAGTCTTCTAGACACCAGAGCACCTCAACCTCAGTGACTTCAATACTAACTCATCCGCCAACCTTCTTAGGCTTGACTCACCTCCTCAATTTCTATTTATGACACTCATTATATCTAAGATTTCATCAGGTTCTGTTAATATTGTCTGCCAAAATCAATCTGAATCTATCTTTGTTCCAGAGGCAATCCTTTCTTGTCTTGATCCCAGAAGCAAGCTTCTTAAGAATTCTTTCTTCCACTCTGACCCTTCTCCAGGGTATTCCCTATACATTGCAAGTCCCTATGTGTGCATTCTTGTTCCTTTCTCCCTTGGTCTGCATGCCTTTACCACATTAGCACCCTGAAAACACTAACTTCATTCTAGTATCAGGATCATTGTATGAGCTGTTACCTTTCCATGAAAAACATTTCTTAGTTTTTCAATGGCTGTTATTTCTTCATTTTTTAGTTCTTGGTTTTAACATAAAACCCTCAAAGAGACATACTGAAAGATCTTGCTGAAGTAGTCATCTCTGGTGGTCTGTTCAGATGTTTTTCACTACTGTCCCTTATTTGCTTTGTTCATAATAATTAATGAATTGTAATACTTTTTTTTACAATTGAATACATAAGAATATATAGTCCATGAGTGTTAGTGTAGTGTCCTGTCAATGACTCCTCCTTATCACCAGATACAGTGGCTGGCTACACATAAGCACTGGAATGAATGAATATCCAGAACTTATGAAAAGATAGCTAATATTATTTGGACACTCTTAAGGCTTTAGGAATTTTTATTGGTATTTCAAGTACAATATTCAATTCCTTTTTGAGTGAGAATTCATAATAAGGCATTTTGTCATTAATTTTATTAATTAATCTTTAATTTGTGAATTTTAGTTATACGTAATAGTTAGGTTTTGACATAATCATACATGCATGGCATTGAATTTGCTTCATTTCAGTCCCTGGTGCCTCCTCCTTCATCACCTACCCCCCATTTCCCTTTCTTTACTCTACTTATGTTTCTTCTATTTATTTTTTAATTGGTGCTTTATAATTCACCATGGTATATTTATATAGTACATAGTGTAATTTTGTCAGATTCATTCCATATTTCCTCCCCTTTCCCATCCCTCCTCCCTCCTCCTTCAACTCCTTCTTCTACTTGAGTTATCGTTCTACCCTTATGAGATATGACCCCTTCATTTCCCCTTGTACTTTGCTCTAGCTTACATGTCTGAGAGAAAACATTGGACTTTTGACTTTCTAAGTCTGATTTATTTTACTTAGCATAATATTCTCCATTTCCATCCATTTACTGGCAAATGCCATCATTTCATTCTTCTTTATGGCTCAGTAAAACTTCATGATTATATATATATATCATATTTTCTTAATCCATTCATCCATTGATGGGCACCTGGGCTGGCTCCATAACTTGGCTATTATGAATTGTGTTGCTATAAACATCGATGTGCCTGATATGCTGATTTTAGTTCTTTTGGATAAATACCAAGGAGTGGGATATCTGGGTCATATGATGGCTCTATTCCTAGTCTTTTGAGGAATTTCCATATGTACCAAAGTGTTTGCATTGATTTGCAGTCCCATCGACGATGCAGGAGTATACATTTCCCCCCACCACATTCTTGTCCACATTTATTATTATTTGCATTTTCAGCATTACCATTCTAATAGGAGTGGGACTGAATCAAAATGCAGTTTTGATTTTCATTTCCCTGATTTCCAGGGATGCTGAGCAATTTTTCATGTATTTATTGGTCATTTGTATTTCTTCTTTTGAGAAATGTCGGTTTGGTTCCTTTGCCCATTTATTGATTGGGTTATTTTATTTTATGGGTGTTAAGTTTTTTCTATTCTTTATACATTCTGGATATTAATCCCCAATTGGAGGAGCAGCTGGCAAGTACTTTCTCCCATTGTATGGGCTCTCTCCTCATGCTCCTACTCATCTTAGCTGTGTAGAAGCTTTTTAACGATGCTGTCCTTATTAACTCTTGGTTTTATTTCTTCAGCTTTAAGGGTCTTGTTGAGGAAGTCATTGCCTGTGCCAATATGATGGGGTGTTGGCTCAATGTTTTCTTCTGGCAGATTCATTGTTTCTGGTCTAATTCCTAAGTCTTTGATCCACTTTGATTTGACTTTCGTGCAAGGTGAAAGGTAGATCTAGTTTTATTCTTCTATATGTAGTTTCCCCAGTACCATTTAGTAAAAAAAGGCTAGCTTTTCTGCAATATATATTTTTGGCACCTTTAAAGTATCAGATGGCCATGATTGTGTGGGTTTCTGTGTCTTCTGTTCTATTCCATTGGTTTTTACGTCTATTTTGATGCCAATATCATGCTGGTTTTGTTCCTATAATTCTGTAGTATAATTTGAGATCATATAACAAGACTTTTTATTTTTATTTATTTATTTTTGAAAAAAGAGAGAAACAGTGAGAGAGAGAGACTTTGTTGTGTACATGGTGCTGGGATTCAAACCTGTGTCCTTGCACATGCCAGACAAGCATTATAACTGCTAAGCCACTGCTCCAGCCTCATACCAAGACTTTATATTTATTTATTTTTAAATAGAGAAGGACAGTAAGAGACAGACAGAGAGACAGAATCAATTTTTTATTAAGTTTTTCACATGGCTTTTGTTGCTCTGACACTTAGCTATGTACATGGGTTTTGGGATTTGAACCCGTATACTTGTGCATGTTGGGCAAATGCTGTAACCGCCAAGTTCCAGCCCCCATACCAAGACCTTTTATTTTCTTTTCTCTTTCTTTTTTTTATTAGATGAATATGGAGTTACAATTGAGAGGGAAATATTGTCAAACAATCAAGAACAAATGTATATATACATAGTTATCCAAGGCTAATGCCATGTCATGGATGTCCAGCTTGAGTTCCCCATGTTGCTGTTTCCCCAAGACCTTTTAAAGATCCAATTTATCATTTGACTTTTTGCTTTCCTGAACAGATCCTATAGACATATACACACCCATGTTTATAATGACTTTTTGTGTTGTTCTTAGAGATATCTTAAGTCAATACTCCACAGGATCCCCAGGTCTTCTGGTTTATGTTTTAATCATTCTTACGTGCATACACTTTACACATATTTGCTTTCATTAACCACTTTGGAAAACATGGTTAAACAATTGAATATTTTTGTGCAAATACTTGCAATTAATTATGATCATTCTTCAGCCTTAAACAACATCAATTACTTTAAAATATCTTCAACAGATCAACTTTCATTTTCATCGTTTAGTTCTTTAGAGTAATTTGAAAATAAATGTTAGGAAGATGACTTGAATCAAGACCAGCTTTCAACTAGGTTTCTTGCATTACTTCTAATCTTACATGACCTCTTTCTTTGAAACTATATATCATTCTCCTTTCCTTGAAGTTCTTTCCATTCTTGGTTCTCATGGCTCCAGGTGATCCTAGATCTCCACCCATATTTGTAACCATTCTTTCTATTTTTTCTGCCTTTTCCTTCCCTTGACCCTAAAGTTTGGCAACACTCAGTGTTCCACCATTTCTTCTGCTTATTTCCATATACACTCATTTCTACATATGAAAGCTTTATCCATATATTGTGGATGCAATCTTAATATGTTGATCATGCTGGTCTCAAGATCCTGGATTTGAATGATCCTTGCCTCAGTCTCCTGAGTGCTGGGATTACAGATTGGGATGACCATACCTCAGAACTATATTCTTGAGATTAGAGATTGCTGAATCAGATGATGGTATGTGGAGTATGCACAATCCAGGGAATTTCATTAAGAATCTTAGAGTTTGAGGTCTTAACCAGGGAGAAAAGATGTGGAGAAATAAAGAAAATTAGAGAATTTAGAAGGTATTTCAGAGGTTTGCAAAACAATTAGCCATCATCACATAAGGAGTACAGACTTCCCACAAAGGAATGGGAACTATTAAATGACCTTCAAGTGCCCTAAAAGCTAAATTCAAGCAGAGTCCAATCTCGCAGTGAAGGATTCCTACAGCAACCTTTGTAGGAATGCAGGCTTTTTAAAAGGGAATTGGCATTTAGGAGAAACAGACTTGGCTGAAGGGGAAGGAATCTGAGGCCCCGTTAGTAAAACTTACCATAGAAAGTACACAGTGCACCCATGGGGCACAAGTGGAATCACCCAGAAACACATGACTGTCAGTTCAAGTGTTCTGTTCAAATATCATTAGTAATAATCAACCTTACATAATTTACATGGCATAAATTATTATTTTAGTGGGTAGGTAGTTTTTACTCATGAGAAAATTTTGAAATAAATATAGAAAAATAAGTCAATTCATAGCATTAGTACTTCAGTGTGAAGGTCAAGATAATTATTTGATTTTTTTAAATGCTTTTAATGTGTGAGAAAATTTAGCAGCATTAGAAACTGACAGATTACCATGAAAACCATTTTACAACGTAAAATTGATTCTAAACTTGATTTTATATAGAAAGTCATGATAGTTAGATAGCTATCAGTGGTGTGAATTGGATTCCACACAGTGCATTAGTTATCTGGGGATGTCTCTAGGAGGGGAGTCTTTTTAATTGGAGAAATGAAATGATTAAATGATAATAACCTGCCATGGGTTGATAAGAAAACTGGAACAGAAATAGCAGATTATTTTTTAATTGAGATGTAGCAAGAGCTTTAAACCATTTTTGGAAATGGAAAGAAAGGATTGAATCCATAAAGTATTGGAAGAAAAATTGATTCCTGATAATCCACATATAAGAGAATCGGAAGAATGACACCAATTAGGAATCCAGGTTATCCACCTCAAAGGATTGGTATAAAATTATAGTCATTTAAAGAATCTGGGAAAGGGAGCCAGGCTTTGTGGGGAAAATAATGTGCTTAATTTGTTGTGTATAGTTGGTACAGTCAGAAACTGAACTCTGAAGTTAAACACAATGCTACTTTTGTATGCAAGGGGACTTTTTTATATAGAAAAAAATAGTTTTTTTAATTTTAAAATTAATGTTAGGGGCTGGAGCAGTGGCTCAGCAGTTATGGTGCTGCCTGGCAAGTGTGAGGATGAGGGTTCAAATCCCAGCACCACGTACACAAAGAAGTGTCAGAGCAATGGAAGCCAAATGCAAAACTAAATAAAATTGATTCTTTCTCTCTCACCTTCTCCCTCTCTTTCTTTTTCTCACTTCCCTCTCTGTCTTAAAAAAGAAATTAATGCTAAACTTATTAAATTACAAATTTTTAAATATAGTTTTCCTTAAGCTCTTAAACTAATAAATATTTGTGTTTATAAGTCTGGAAAATGACATGAAAGAAGAATCATTCTTTTCAAGGGATGCATCAATTTTTGGATAAATTCAAATTTTTATAATATCCAGTGATTATAAATATCATCTAGAAATATAGACCTCCATTACTGTGTAACTCTGTAAAGTCACTGTCATGGAAAACACTGGGAGTCGATTCTTATGATATCTAGCCTCCATATACCTCGACATATCAAGTAGACTTTTCTTATACATAATAGATTGCCAGAAGAACACAGGGTATCTGTGTTACTTTTATAAGAAATATTATTTTGAAAAGGAAACATTACTTCATGATAACATTAAATATAAACAAGAGGGAACAGGTCAGAATGAAATGCAAGACATAAATCAGGCAGTAACAAGTAAGAGGATAAAGCAAGCTCATTTGTTTTCTTTCTTTTTTATTAAGAAATTTAGTTATTGTACAATCAAAAATGCATCCAAAGTAACAATATGATATGTATATATTCTTAAATCAGATTTACCCCCTAGATCTCACCGTATTCTCCCACTCTTTCTCCTCCCCACCTGCTTATTAAAAGCAGCAAGGGAGAAATGCCAAACCACATTCAGAGGCAAACCAATAAGAATTACCTCTGACTTTTCAGCCCAGACTCTGGAGGCAAGAAGGTCATGGAAAGAAATATTTCACATGTGAATGACCACAACATGCAGCCAAGAAAACTATACCGGGCAAAATTCAGCTTTTGTGTATCCTATCAGACCATAACACCATGACCCTTGCAATCAACAGCAGAAATCATAACAGAAAACACACATATTCATGGAAATTGAATAATACCCTATTAAATGAAGAATGGATCCAAGTAGACATGAGAGCAGAAATCAAAAAATTCTTGCAAGAGAATAAGAATGAAGACACAACATATCGAAACCTCTGGGACAGTATGAAAGCATTCCTATGTGGAAAATTTATAGCACTGAGTGCCCCCATTAAAAATGAAGAGAGATCCCAAATAAATAAGCTTATGCTCCACCTCAAAGCCCTACAAAAGGAAGAAGAATATAACCCCAAAGCTCATGTGTTTTCCTATTGGCCTTTGCCCCGCTCTCAGCACTTTCATCTGTTCCATTCTTTCTTTCATTCAGCAGCAGGTTGGCCAGGTCTCTCCTCCATCCTTTATCTTCACTTCCCTTTCCTCCTCTTTCCATCTCCCTATTCAGTTTAAAGTAAACTCCACTACTTCAGGTGCTCTCTTTATTCTTATTCATATCAGCATTTCCTCTTTCAGGATTGTAAACTTTTACAGGGCATGAATCACCACATGATGCCAATGAAACATGGTTTTTATGGGTAAAGAAGTATCCACTATGGTTAACCAGGCTCTTGTTACTGTGAGGTAAGACCCGGCGTGGTATAAATCCAGGCAGGTAGAAATGGTATTTTCCCAAGGAGGAGTCAGGTGAATCTGACTCCTTCTCCCTGTCCTTCATCTCATATTTGGGATTAACACCAGGGAAAGCAGGCAAAAAAAAGCTACATCTGAAGGTGCAGAGGGAAGTGTGGGGAAGAACGAGTGAATGGATTCTGTGAAGTTTGATTCAATGTATCAAAGCAGGTAAACCTCCCTCCCCTGTGCCTATTATTGGCTATAGATGGCTTTGTAAATTGGAGATGGTTGTATAGGATCCAAAAACCACCTCAAGATCTTATGTATCTCAGACTTGGTTGAATAATAACCCAAAATTGATCACATACTCCTTATCATGACAATTCAGCCATTTCATAATCTATTGCCAGCGTAGCTGGCCAAATCACCACGCAACACAGTCCCCTATTGCTTAACCTTTCCAACTACCAGAATTTTCCAGAATCTTCAATGCTATTTCTTTTCACTTATTTCTATTTCTTTGTATGGGTTGGGCATAGTGGAAAGAAGTTCTCCTTTGTCTGATAGATTCCTCAGTTTATTGTTGCAGAGGACATTGGTGCAACACTATGCAGGTAGTGACACTTTCAGTTTCCGCCCTAATTATCAGTTAGTCTCTGTCACATGCTTTTAGCTTCTTCTATTAAACTCTGCTCCTGACTATAAGCTTCTTTAAGGTAAAGAAAGAGCTAATACTTCTATTCTACATGATCTCTGAAATTATCCCTAGAATTAAAAAAATGAATTAGGTAATCCTTGCCTCCTCTGAACTCCTCAATAACTCACATGTATCCCTCTCCCATGGGGAACATTTTGGGTTTGATCTTTTACATTATTGATATTTTGGCAAATACTAAAACTCCCAGCTAAATTCTGAGCAACTTGAGGGAAGATCTGAACTTGGTTTTCTTGCAGCCTCAGCTGGTGGCACAAGTCTTAGAGTTGAGCAGGTGTTCAATACATATGAACCAACACATGAACAGGCTAAATTTGCCAATGGGCAATCTGAATGCAAGATCATTTTGTATTTGAAGGAAAGATGAATATTTTTTTAAGAAATTCAGTCCTGCTACTTACATACATTCATAATTTAAAATAAGTTATCCAACTGTAGACCAGCAGATGGAAACATACTCGGTCACTTGTTAAGAAGGAAAGTTAATCATTGTTTTTATGTAATGAGTGCTTCAAAAGAACTTGAAGGTACTTGAAAACAGTCGTTTTTTTCTTATGCAGATTAATTATTTATACTATAAATTTGCAAAATAAATTCTGCAAAGAGCATAAAACTACATTTTCATCACATCCCCTTAATACTTACCAATTCTGTTCTGTATTAGTGGAATCTGTATTGGTGAGGTTTCCTGACGGTTGGTTCATGTTGATAAAATACCTGTTGCATGGACCTCACATGGCTGACTCACTACTGTGTGAGGTTTCTCCCATGCCATGCTGCCACACTTTGAGAGAGTGGCCTCATTCCCATCACTCAGCATCCCCTTTCCTGTGGCCCCCGTGGCTTCCACTCCTGGCTTGAGTACTATGCTTTCTTCTTGCATCTCCAAACTGGTTCTTTGTTCCTCCTAAAATTTTCCTTCATTCATTTTTCATTTTCTTCCTTTCAAGCCTACATTTGGTTGTTATTTATGATTCAAGATTGTGCCTTGTTTATGATCTGCTTACACTCAGAACCTGGACTACTCCCTTGCTGCAGCCTGCTAAGCTGTCAAGCCTCCTATTGGCTCTGCAGCCCTTTAACCAGTGATAGAATGAGAACAAATAAGGTACCAGAGCATCAGGAAGTTTAGTGAGCAGTTAATTCAGGATAAGGTGGGTCTGCTTTGTAAATAAAGATGTGTGCACAGTAGTTCTCTTAGCATTTGGCCAACCACTTAATAAACATTCAACACTGGTTAATAGTCTCTCCAATCAAGATATAAAATTAAGTCAAGGTCATTCCATCTGGCAGGGAATTATGGTCTAATGAGGAAGATTCTGCTCATGGGTAATTACCACATGAGTAGAAAGTCCTCCAGTGCCCATAGGAATCAGAGGAGGAAGTAACTACAGCTGTGGAAGAACCTTTTGCAAAGAAGTGGCTTTTAAACTGCAAACCAATGGCTGAGCAGGAATTAGTCAAACAGATTGAGAAACAGCCTGTTCCAAGAAAGGGCTAGGCTTTGTACAAGTTTGGAGGTATGAAAAGCATACTTTGTTGACAGAGGCACACATTAGAAACTTATCTAAAGAGTGCAGCATTTGTGGGTGGCAGGAAATGAGGCAAAGGGAATTTTGTATAGCATCATAGGGTCCATCCTAATAGTTCTGTCATTTTGAATATAATGGAAAGTCCTTAAAAGAGGAAGTTCATACAGTTCAATGTTTAGACATTCACTGGACATCTAAATTAAGCCTGGATATTTCTGAGAGTTCAAACATGATCTGAGAGTATTCCATTACAGGTGTGTATGTGTGTGGATGTGTGTGTGTGGATGATGGAGGTTGTTGGTCAGGTGGACCTTAGGAGAGAACTCTTCCCATGAACTGCCTGAACTAGACATAATAAGCTTGACACAAAATCCTCTCCTCAGTCAAAGAGGGCTGAGTGCAATATTAGCATTGGAGTTCATACTGAAATTAATTTCTATTCTAAGCAACTAGATAAAGGCCAAGGTTATATTAGGAGAATGAGCACTATAAAGTAACTGAATGGACTTTCAAAGTACCATAGCACCCTGGAGTTTTGGTGTCTAAGAGAGTGGGACCCAGAGTGAGAGGAACAGCTTTCCCTTCTCCATTGCAAGCCTCAGCATAGGGTGGTGTTCACTGGGAGGGCCACCATTGTGACCTACAGAGAAAGACTGCCTGGTAGAGCAGCAGGAGATACGATGGCATCCTCAGAGCAGGAAGCAGCCGCTCCAGGGCACCACCATGCCCAGATGAAAAGGGGTAATTATGCAGGGATAAGAGGGAGGCGCACATGGAAGAGAACTGGGGATTCCAAATTCTTGAGGGTGTTGGATTTGGCAGAGGACTGGGAGCTGGAGCATCAGCAAACAGGTGTAATGTACCAGAGACAGTTAAGGATTTTATATCCATTTATATCCATGAAGACGAGAGCTATAGGGGAAATTGAGCCTACAGAAAAAACACTTAGCTGGCAACAAAAAGGAGATACAGACATGAAGATTATTAGCGAGACTGCTGGAACATCCAAAGTAAGGAATGAAGAGGTCAGGCATGAACTAAGAACAGGGCTGTGGGAACACAATCAAGGATCCCATATGGCAGAAATACATACTGTTTTTGGTAAACTGAAGGGAACTCTGATGAACATCTTTTTCCTTTTACCATCATAGGGCTGGTAATTTGAGAAGCCATGATCAGAAGTAACCTGTGGTTTTCATTTGTGGTTTCCTAAACAGTGATCCAGTTGGGACGAGTGCAGCGGAAGGTAGGTCTCCCCATAGGAAGAGATGCCCCAAAGCTCAGTTTCCTACAGCAACAGTGGCTTGCTCCCTGAATAAAGGGGCTGCAGTTCCCCATGGGCCCAAAGGTGACCAAGCACTGGGTAGTTGTTTTACCAGATCTTATCTATGAACCACTGTTTCTCGAACAGACTGCCTGCCACCAAGACCTCTGCCCTTCTCCCACCAACAGAGCTGCACTTAGATTTGCATGGGAAAGATGAAGGGGTACCTGTGTGTCTGTGTCATCTCTTTTCATGCTGCTTCATGGTTTCATCAGTTTCTTCTGTCCTCTCTAAAGTCTGTTCCTTAACCCACGGTATGTGTGCTGCTGTAGAATCAGCCCCAGACCATAGGGTATGACAGACGATGGCCATTAAAGAATCCACCTAGCATGACCCAGACCAGCCTCATGAATGACTCAGATGCAGTTGGCACATGCTGGCACAATAAATTGCAGTAATAACACACAACAGGATTAAGACTGTTGATAGATCAAGAATTCACCAAAGGACCAAAGCCACCCACAAACTGACTATTGCATGGACATTGTTATAAAATAAAAGGCTCACAGAGTTCCCACAGCATTCAGGATGAATCTCGATAAAGTAAACCATATTCATTAAAGTGTCAAACGCTCGGGATCTACATCTATATAAAAGGCCATTTCACTCTTCAATTAGTAATAACCATAGATTTTTGGTGAAAGCAGAGTCAGAAGTCAAGCAAATAACTTGGCTCACTCAGGTAATAGTATTTCTAACAGGAAATTAAAACTATGAATATTAATGGCTTGTCATGTCCTTATTGCATTTTCATGTTTCTCTTTGACTTACTAATCTGGACTAGCTAAGTACTCCATTTGGAAGCGAGCAGCTGAGTTGCTTAGCCTAAGTTCTGTCTCATATTTGCTCCAAAAGAGGACATAGCACCAAAAGAGAAGGCACAGAAAGAAATATTTCCAATGGCTGTGACAACCAATGCACCACCACCATCAGAATATTGCCCCTTTCATTTTACATATTTAGTTTGATTTGTGTTTTAATCATTTATCTAACTCTGAGCTTCTGTGTCCGATACAATATTTTTCTGGCCAGTTATTCCTCAGTTGTAATAGTACAGTTAACATCAACTCAGACAGTTTTCATGATAGACTTGTAACTTTTGTCTGTGCTCTGAAGTGATGCAATTACAATATCTGTTTTAAAGATCAAAAAGAACTGCACCAAAATTGTTTGTCCGAATCCTATTGTGAAGTGACAGGCAGCTTGGAGCTAGGAAGCTGTGGCACTCTGCTCCTACATAGCCCCATCTGAATAAGACTGAACTTTGAACCTGATCTATTTCAAGTGAAGCCAATGAGAGAAACACACACACACACACACACACACACACCATACTATAGTGCCCCCATACCTACCAAGACTACATTTCAATTAACTCTTCATAATTTGTCTTGCAGGGTAAATCCTAGGATCATTTGTCTTCTTCTCATAAGATCAAAACTAGGAATTACTTTCATTTGGGATCAGGGAAATGTAACATTTTATTGACAGTAAAATACATTGTTTCCTTTTATGCTTTTATCCCATTTCAGATCTCATTGTGTGTGTGTGTGTGTGTGTGTGTGAGAGAGAGAGAGAGAGAGAAAGAGAGAGAGAGATTTGCTCTAGGCTCCTTCAACCTGTCCACATTTTTGTTTTGTCTTGTTTTGTTTTTTCAGGGCTGGGTACTGAACTCATGGCCTTGTGCACGCTAGGTAAGCGCTCTGCCACTATGCTAAATCCTCATCACCACCTGTCCACCTTTTGAACAGTACATGGTAGAAGGAGCCAAGTGGAAATGACCTCCTTTTTGTGGTATGTTCCCTTTAGTCTTTAAACAGCATCTTCTCTCTGTCCCAAGTCAGAGTCCACTATTGTTAACGGATCAGACTTTTGATATGTCCTAGCTGGGAAATGTGGCTGCTATGCTGTATTTCCATATAGCAAATGAAACAGAACCAAGGATTTAGAAGACACAATAGATTGAAAAAACTGTAATTTCTTTAAAAATGTAATCTTCCTTCAATGTGTAAAACTATAATGCACCAATTTAAAAAAAAAAAAGAAGAAGAAAAAGAAAAAAATGGAACCTCCATGGAAGTCCTTTATTGGGATGCCCAGTGTGTCCAGAAGTCTATGTAGGCAACGAGAAGTACAGAGAAAGCTGAAATGGTATCAGGAGACACAAAGGGAATTTTGACCTCAGTGAGCAAAGGTCTGGTCTCTCACATGTCTGCAAAGAAATCATAGAGAAGCATGCATTTCTACACATGCCTACCTCTTAACTGGGCCATAAGCATGACCAGCCATGGCCCTCTCTGTCCAGAATCCTTGGGCTGCTCTCATTGGTACAACCCAAGGCTTCCAGACAGGAAGCATTTACATCTCATCTGCCTTCCCAAATCCACCAGAAACTCCATCTCTCATTCTCTCCTGAGAATGGTTCAGCCACTTCTTCTCACTGCCTCAGCCTCCTGCTCCCACTTTCAGTCTTTGCCACCTTTTTCCTCTTCCTGGAAAGTTGGCGGCCTCTCTGTAAAACAACAACTCACAACTTTGGGACTGGCTCAGACTTGCCTATGCAGAATTAATCTGCCCTTCCAAAATATTCTCATCCTCTAGTCTGTGTCCATCTCCCTCCCTCCTTCTCCCTTTCTTCCCCTACCTTTCTACACATATGTGCATGTACGTATGTGTGCATGCACACACACACACACACACACACACACACACACGTATGATCTTGAAATCCCCCAAAGCTAAAATCTTCCAAATTCTAAAAATGGAAAGATTTTTCCTATAACTTATTTGGTGGCAAAAACTAAACCAAAGTTGCTTATTATCTTGATTTATCCTACTGTCATGAAAATTTACATATTTTAACTGTAATGCATAAAGTGTGACCATAGACTGCTGTCCCAGATGTCCCTGGAAGTATTAGGTAATATTTGGTGTCTGCAGTACTCCTGAGACCTATGCAGATCCCAGAAACCATAGTGCTGCTGGAAATGTCCTACACACCCTTTCCCTTGGGTGTGCAGACCCAGATGGGCAATCCGGACACAGACCTGGAACATATGAGCTCTAAGTCCTGATTTCTCCTTTGAAGCCCAGGCTAGCACACCAGATGGACCAAGAGTGACTGTGTGTCACAGGGCTTCACCTAATTGGATAAGAGTTTTTCCACCCGTCTTTCTTTACATAATCCCATTTCTGTTTTCAGCTTTTGCTGAGATGGCTAAAGGTCAAGTGGTCCTTATGCCTGCTAGATGTTGTTGGCTTGATTGATGGTATCATAAATCACTCAATCTCTTCAAAGAGACTTTTGCATGACTGAATACTCTTACTCTGAATGTTTTTAGTATTAGCAAAAGCTTGTACAGTCATACCCTCAACTGTTTCTCTATAGCACACTGCTCTGTTAAATCTCCCAATTTTAGATCTTTTATAACCTAGATGGTTGAAAATTTCCCAAAACATCACATCCTGGTTCCTTTTAGTCCCTCAATTTACATCTCTCCTTTAATTTTACCATAAGCAGCAAGAACATTTTAACATGGAGAATTTCTAAAATCATCACTTCCTGGTTCCTTTTTTCTTTCCCCATTTCTTTCTTCTTACACTTTACTATAAGTAGTAAGGAGAAGCCACACTGTCTTCAATACTATATTCTAAAATCTCCTCAGATAAAGCTCCAACTTCATCATTTACAACATCTGTTTTCCACAGGAGAGCAAGACAACATTCTGCTACATTTTCTGCTACTGCATATCAAGAATTCCAGTTCCTTCCATGTATAGTAACATGTTCCTCACTCCTAGCTGAACTATCACCACAGTGCCTTTGACATTCAGATTTCTACTAACATTCTATTCACAATGACATAGGCAATTTTTTTTGCTCTACCCTGAACCTCACTTCTGAGTCCTCATTAGCAAGCTATTAATGTCCATATTTCTACTAACAACCTGCTAAAGACAATCTAGACTTTTATATCATGCTCCTCAAAACTCTTCCAGCTTCTTTCCACAGCCCAACTCCAAAGCCATTTCCACACTTCAGGGATTTGTACAGCAGTGTCCCTCTTCCAGGTACCAAAATCTGTATTAATGTTTATTAATGCTGCAACAAATTCTCACAAACAGTGTCTTAGAACAAGTCTACTTTCTTACAGTGAAAGTTTATATGTTAGAAGTGTCACATGAGTTGCACTGGGATAATTCAAGATGCTCCTTTCTGGAAACCCTAGGGGAGAATGTGTCTCCCTGTCTTTTTCCACCTTCCAGAGGCCACCCACATTCCTTGACTCTGTCCTGCGTCCTCTCTTTTTAAAGCTAACAACACTGCATCCTCCTCCCTTTCTTCCATTTCACCTTTGCTTCTGACTCCGACCACACCTGATAAGGTTCTCCCTGCTAAAGGGAATGCCTACCCAGGTAATCCAGTATAATCTCCATATCTCAATATTCTTTTTTTTTTTTAGTTTTTATTTTGCTTTTGATCATCATTTTTATTAAGAAATTTTTTGTTGAACAATCAAACATGCTAACGAAAAAATATAATATATATATAAAAACTGAATATTAGATTTATCCCCCAATAGTCCCCCCTCCCAATTAACCAACCTTATCCCTCCCACTCCCTCCTTCCTAATACATCTCTACAAATGCCTTAGGCTGTATGTCCTTACAGCTTTTCTGGATCTTAATATCAATCATATCTGCTCAGTTCTTACCATATAAAATAACATACATGTTCCAGGGATTAGGGTAATAGGGAGTCATTGTTCTTCCTGCTACAGTACTACTTATTTCAGACTTCATAGGAGTTGGTCCAACATATGAAGAATACATTATAATGAAAAGTTTTTCTTTAATAATGATGACAAAAAGATGGCCAACTTAACTATGATTTCCATGCACTACTTTTTACCTCATATTTTGTGAATATCTATTAAACTGCTAATTTAGATCTCAGCAAACTGGGTTTATAACATTTAATAACATTTTACATCTTATAGGACACTTTATATAGCTCTTATATTATGATACTTGCTCTTTATGTTCAACATAGTTTCCAGATAGGAAAAACAAATCATACCCTATCTTGCAATGAATGTTTATTAAACTTAATGTTTATTAAATTAATGTAATTTATACTGTAAAAGACAAAACAAATATTTTGATTATCAAGCTAATTTTAGTGATGTTATCCTTAAAGATATAAGCTTACATGACTGAATTTCAGATGTCAGTTCAAGACAAATGCAATATTTGGTGCTTATGGTGGCACCAAAGTAAAATGGTACACTTACTATTTCTCATTCATAAGAGAAGACCTGGGCATATAGATCCCAACCAACTTTGTTTAAATTTTATGGCTAGTTAGTAACAAAGACAGGATGAAATGTAGGAATACCACTGCAGAATCTATGTCCTCAACTCCTGTGCTTTGCAACTTTCTAATGAGGAACTTTACTGTTGATAGCTTTATAATAAGTGATGCTAAGGTATTGGGATCCTCATTGTCCAGGCTGAGCATAGTAATTGTATGATTTTCACTGTGTTTCAATATGCTGCCATCAAATATAAAGTTGTACTGAGTCTCTCAAAGAAGTAAGGAGAGGACTGCACATGATCACAATCTCTTGAGACTAAGACTAGTCTCTCCCCTTAAACCATTTCCTATGCTTAAGCTATATCATCTATAAAAATACTCAGCTATTCTGTGGCCTGGAATCCTGTGGATGCATGCATGTAGTACATTCCAAGTTCAGCAAAAAGAGAAGCAATGATAAAAATATTGGGCTTTATAATCTTTTAATTGTAATTAGGTTATCCACTTACAAAATAAATGGATATGACTATATGAGATTCAGGTTTCCATCAGGTTCCAAAAACTAAACTTTTAAGTGGAATTTGAAAAATTCTGATTTTTAGTTGAACAGCCATTAAAAACTATCAAATGCTCTCTTTCCCAACTCTCTCTTTAACCTTCTAGCATATTGATTTCACTTAAGCTACTTAACATCTCTGGTTTTCAATTATGTTAACTGACAGGAGAAATGCTGGGTCTAAGAATATTGCCAAGTTTCATCATGCTCCAACATTCAGTCATTCTCTGGTTAAAGAACTCTTACTACAGTGAAATCTATAAATACACTAATTTTGAAATACATCCAAGAAATGGGAAATTGAAACTAAGTCTTCATGTCATTTGCAATTTAATTGTGGGTTTTACTGTAACAGGATATAGCATGGGATTTCCTGTTGTCTTAGAATGTTGCTTAATAATTCTCAGGTAAAAAAAAAACTGGGCTATGATTTCTATCATATTCTGAAGAAACTAAATGCATTTCTACAGACTTCTCTAAAATGTGTCCGTTACACCTCAGAGCGAGGTAACAGAAGAGATCTATTGCAGAGAGGAAAATTCATGAAGGAAGTTACATAGTTGGAAACCCTTGGAATTTACTTTTCCTTTCCTGTGCTTTCAACTGTCTGCCACCAAGTCAAAGAGGTTAGGGTCCAAGAAAGCTACTCATTGACTGTAGAGCTGTTTTCCAGAGGAAGAGACCTCTACCTCATTCCCACTGCATGCACCACAGTTCCTGAGCTATAGAAACGTTAAGGCCTGCCTCATGTTGTGACTAGAGAAGAGGATAATAGAGTTCTTAGCAGAGTTTGGGGTTTCTGGGGAAGATGACAGTGGGAATATGATTAGAACAAATCCTCAATATGAGATGAGAAGGGAGAACAACAATGGGGGCAAACTGTACATCTGTAGTCTGGAAAAGCAAGGATTTCCCAGCAATCAACTGAATACCCAAATAAGATATCCAGGTGTAAGGCACATTGCAAGGATCTGTACACAAAGATGTGGGGAACATGGAGATGTACCAAGTGGGACAGGAAAAGCTGGGAGGATCCTTCAGAGCTCAGCTGGAACTGTCTGATCCCAACAGGGTCTTGGAGATGTGGGTGACCCTGTGGGTGGTGTTTCTTATCTGGTGAGCCTCATGAAACAGTTCACATTTCAATACTTTTCAATAACAGAGATTGACAACTGAGAGAGTTGAGAAAGAGCATCAGAAAAAAATTGAAACAAAACAAATGATACCCTAGCACCTTCCTCTGTCACTACGTCTAACTTTATTTCTTGTTTTGAATAAGTAGAGAAGTAGAAGAGGAAGGAACATACCATGTCCTTGCTGCCTTCAATTCCCAACCTCAGATGTGGTGGAGAGGAAGGCACTTAGGAATGGATCAATGCTTTATGACTCCCTATGTAAATTGAAGTCAATTGCTTTTCAACACTCACTGATATAATACTCCAGAGCACTGAGAAAAGATTTGAGATCTGCCTAACACCCAGATTCAAGGAAGGATAGGGCATGTGTAAGAAATGTGGAAGGAAAATGAAGCTATGAAACCTGATTTGACCCTCTGAGGTTTACCCACTCAATACATCTGTGATCATGTTGAGTAACTCACTCACTTTTGAGGGTATGGGGAAATGAAGATCTGTTTCTGTGAACGTTTTGAGACTTCCATTTATGGAGAAGACAGAGAAGCATCAATGGTTGAATATTTCCTGCATGATTCCCATGAGCTCTGAGAAAGGGAAGCAGGCTTGATTTGAAGTGCCCTGTGGTGGTGGCTACACTTCATTCCTTCCCTTCACTAACAATCAAGAGGATGATGGGGCGTTTCTGTAAGTGGATCATACGTGTGTGTCACAATTAGCATGTTGAAGACATTGTAGAACAAGACAGAGCATATGACTGTATGAAGCACTTTTGGTTTAAATTTATTTCAATAAAAGAAAAAATTAATGGCTGATGTGGTGCTTCAGTAGTTGGAGCATTTTCCTGGCATACGTGAGAACCTGGGTTCAAGCCACAGCACCACATACACAACTAAGTGATGGAGAAACAAAGGCTAGATGAAAAAAATAAATTGATTCTCTCTCTCTCTTTAGAAAAAATTGTCATTTTGGTGTGAACACTGTAAAACATTATGTTTTATAGTGCTTGATTTAGAAGCAAAGAATAATTATATCACGTTTTGGTTAAACTGGACATAATTCAAGTAAGACTTCTGTCTGAATGTATGAAAATTTGCATATAACAACCATGAACAAAGAGTAGAGATTTTCATGTGAAAACAATGACTTTCTACCTATCATTTCACCTGAGCTTTTAACATACCTATGGTTACAAAATCATTCTCCATCCTCTCTGAGTTCCAGGCTGTATTCTATGATGCTACACAAGAGAAAATTTATTTCTATGACAAATTTCCACTGTGGTAAGGTGAACATCCAACTGATGATAGAGGGTGGTGTTGGGTTGGAGTGGTGGCTCAGTGGTATCGTGCTTGCCTGGCATGTGTGAGGACCTGGGTTGGAACCCAGGGTTGGAACACAACTAAGTGTTGGAGCAATGAAGACCAGATGAAAAACTAAATAAAATGGATTCTATCTCTCCCTATTCCTCTCTCTCTCTCTCAAACAAAAAAAGGGTAGCCTTGAAGGCTAAGTGTGAACTGTGTGAAGAAGTACCTGTGTGGCTTTTGCCTACTCTCCCAGGAGGCTCTGCAGGGAAACACCTCGTCCTCTTAGAAAACCTTCCTGCATGAAGACTCATGGTGGACACAGCAATGCAAGGCCTAGAGGTCCCAGTCCTCCGAGAAGAACAGGAATGGGAAGACTGAGCGGAAGGAGCTGGTGGGCTGAGCTGCTTTCCCACTCATAATGGAGTGAAGGTCACCCTTGATCTACGTTCTCACCCATACACTTGGCATGTCACCCAGGCTCTGGGCGGGAATAAGATATTTCTGAATACAACCCTTCAGCCTCGGTATTCTTACACCAAGGTCTGACATGTTGAAAGTACAAAGGAAAGAAGAATGGAAGGATAAAGATATAGGATGGCATGAATGATGCCTCACTTAATGTCCTCGAGCCTCAATTCATTCATAGTTAAATCCTTCTCCTCCAGTGTTTCTTTCAGTTATAGCATTTAAAGTGTTCAGTGAGTCTGGTTAAAGGGTCCACCACCAAAATGTTAGAATAACAAATGCTTACGTAGGAAACAAAATTTTCAAAGGAGCAGGATGCAGAGAGTATGGAATGTAGTTAAAAAAGAAAGAGAATTTAAACTGTAACTATAATTTATATCTGTGGTATACAAATTTAGGCAATGAATCCAGAGTAAATTCAGATTATAGGAATAATGTAATTATGGTGCCTGTCAACCAGGAAACTATAATATAGCATAACAAAATATGTAATATGAATTATACATAATTATATGTGAATTAGCATATGTAATTATGTGTTCTTATATAATGCAGTATTATATTATAATTGTTATTATAAATATATGTTTACATTTAGTGATACGATGATTATAGTATAATATGGCTATATTTTCTTCACTATTAGAAGCTTCAACTCTTTCACACTTCTGTTTATAAATTTATACATTAAGCAAGACATATAGTCTTATTATCTATACAAGTGGACCCCTTTTAGATTATACTAGGAAATGAAAGATGTTACACCAAAATATCTAAGACAAAACAATGAGAGGTGTTAAGAATTTCACAAAGGACTTCAAATATTCTGAAATTAATTCTAGCAAAATGTAAAGACAAGGCATTTAGATAATCTATTTTAAACTGTATTACCTTTCCCTCAAAACAGCTTTATCCCACCTATGCAAAAAGGAAGCTAAATTAATAAGCATTTCCAGAAAGTTGAAATACAATAAGTCCAATTGAATGAGCAGGACATTGAGAGATGAAGAGCAGACAACCAGTGGAATGTAGCAGGACACGGATCAGGCTGCCTGCTGCAGCAATGCAGAGCCGGATCTAAAGACCACCAGGGGACATGCTGATTTCTACTTGTATCTCGCCAGAGCCATCATCAAAGTGTACTGTTGGTCTGTTCCTTTGCCCTGCCTATTAGCTCTGCCACATCCTGGTATCTTTTCTTTTGTCCCTTCAGTGCCTTACAACCTGTCAAAATCACTCTCATGCTGCCCTGAAGCTCAGCAGGCACCCTGCTTGGGGTGGACAGATGTGGGACTGTCCACATTGCTCAATGTGGAAGCACTGTGGAGGTGAGGATTACAGCCGATATGTAAGCTGCTCTTATTTCTATTGGTATTTCTCTTCTTGGTTCTGAACTGTCACCTCAGTTCTCTCCTGACATTGGATCTACTTCCTGCTGTCTCTCTTACTACACCCACTATTTACTGCTGCTCCCACCAGGAACCTCCTGACTCTGTAAGGCACTTATCTTCCCAAGCTGCTTCTTATCACTTGAAAAATGGCATTTGTAGTTAATCTCCAAAAATCCTGCTCACTCCAAGATTTGTGGTTGCACATACCTCAAGGGAGGGGGGACATGACTCTTAAAATGGTCAATCTAACCATGGGAGAGATGAAGACAAAGATGGGGAGGATGAGGTCAGATATAAAATAGAGAGGATAAAGGTCAGAAAGAGATACATTTCAAAACAAAGCAGGATGAACCCAGTGATCACAGGCTCAGGGAGAAAGGATAATTTTTTGCTATTGTTGCACATTTCAAGCATGAATGACAAAATTGGCATGTACCTTTTGGGATATTTTGATTAAGGTTCTCCAAAGTCAAAATTTCCTTGGAGGAAATCGCCTAACTAAATGTGAATTGAAAAGGATGCCCTAATGAGGAACTGCAGACAGGATGGTGTAAACTTTATGAGGTGTTTTTCTTCCAGTGAAGTGTGGGACATTGCACAGATGGTTTCACTAAAAATAAAAAAATTAAAAATCAGATCAATAAGCTTCCAAATTTCTACAGCCCAGACAAACACCAATTTTCTTTTTATTTCTCTAAAATTTCAGGGTTCTATGGCTCAGAAACAAAGTTATGATAGAACCACAAAGCCAGTAAAGGTTCATTAGAAGAAAGATGCAGGAATCGAAATAGGTGCAGGAAGAGAAAAATTTTTTAAAAGATCTGGAAAGAAGTTGCAAGGATGTTACTCTGCTGAGAAGCCCCTTCGGGAAGGAATTTTTCTGATCTCAGGGCTTTAGCATGAGTGCAGAATCTGGAATTTATTCCATAAACATTTCCTAAATGACTGCAATGATTCAAACCACACCCTGTACTGCTCCTTTCACTACCTTCCCATGCATTGTGTGTGTGTGTGTGTGTGTGTGTGTTCTCAACTGTGACCACCCACACCCATGTGTCATATTCACACATGCACATGCTTTAGTATTATAACAACTTCACTGTAGCATGTATAAATGGTTGGACTAGATAGTACTATGTATTAAATATTTAGACGTGGTTTTTAAACACAATGCGTTATATGCATTTCCCTCATGGATTTATTTATAGGCCCATAGTAACAGTTTATCATACATTATAATTCAAGAGGACCTTGGGCTTCTAAATCCACAACATAGGATCAAAGTTAATTGAATCTACCAACAATTCCTATTGCTGAAAAACTGCTCAATTGTGGATCTACAGGTCTACATCTCTCCAGCTGAGCAATATTTTTTTTTAATTCCTTCAACATAGTCTTACATATTGGAGGGACTTGTTACACATTTATGAACACATGGATATTGACAAAGCAAGCCAAGGCTGATGCCAGATCATGATCTCCCTGCTTTGAATTCTCCCTGTTCCAATGTTTCCCCTACTTTATCCCCATGTTAGCTGGGCTTCTCATGGATATTGAGGGTTCTCAACTGCATTGATAACCCCATTACTCCCTCCCTCCAGCTGCCATATATCCCCCATAATCCCTCCCTCCTCTCCCTGCCCTCTCCCTTCACCCCCCCACGTCATAGCAATGGTTCCCCCTGATTGTGTAAACATTCACCCATGTTGAGGTTATTATTCAAATTCCAATATGTTTCTGATTTTATTCTAGCTTCCGCAAATGAGAGAAAATATTCGGCCCTTAAGTCTCTGAGACTGGGATACTTCACTCAGCATAATTTTTTCCATCTCCATCCATTTGGCTGCAAAAGCCATAATATTGTTATCTCAAATAGCTGAGTAGTATTCCATTGTGTATATGTATCACAGTTTTTGAATCCACTCATCCAGTGAGGGGCATCTGGGTTGGTTCCAAAGTTTAGATATAGTAAATTGAGCTGCTATAACATTGATAAAGTTGTGTCTCTGTGGTATGCTAATTCTTTTGGGAAAACACCCAGGAGTGGGATAGCTGGGTCATAATGTGGTTCCATTCCTACTTTTTTAGGGAGTCTCCACACTGCCTTCCAGAGTGATTATACAAGCTTGCAGAGTCCAACCAGCAATGTGATAGTGTTCCTTTCTTTTCACAACCCCTCCAACATGTGTTATTATTTGTATTCTTCGTTTTTGCCTCTCTGACAAGAGGTGGAATCTCAGTGAAGTTTTGATTTGCATTTCTCTGATTGCTAGTGATGTAGAACAGCTGAGCAATCTTGAGTACAGTATTTAACCTTTGTTATGTTTTAAATGTGAGATGTCCCCAAAAAGCTCATGTGTGACAATGTGGGAAGATGGAGGTGAAATATTTGGGTTATGAGAGCCTAAACCCAATCAATGAGTTAGTCCCCTGATAGGAATTAACTGGCAACTGAAGTCGAGGAGAAGGTGGGTCATTAGGTGCTGATCTTTGAGGTATATTCTATCTGGCGAGTAGAGTCTCTCTCTGCTCCCTGACCATCGTGTAGCTGTTTCCCTCTGCCACAATCTTCTGCCATGATGTTCAACCTCATCTGGAGTCCTGAGGAATGGAGCCAGCCTTCTATGGACTGAGACCTCTGGAATTGTGAGCCTCTAAATAAATTTTTCCTCCTAAAATTGTTCTTTTTTTTTTTTTAAAGAGAGAAGGACAGAGAGAGAGAGAGAGAGAGACAGACAGACAGACAGACAGAAAGAAAGAATCAATTTTTATTGAGTTTTTCACATGGCCTTCTTTGCTCTGCACTTAGTTGCATACGTGGGTGCTGGGGCTTGAACCCGTGTACTTGCACATGCCAGGCAAGCGCCAGAACCTCCAAGCCACTGCTCCAGCCCCTAAAATTGTTATTATCAGATATTTTAGTCACAGCAGAGGAAAATCTGACTAAACAACCTCTCTGCACCTAAATTTTGGTATTTGTAAGTCAAGAGGGTTAAGACAGCATAATGATTTCCAAATCTTGTTTTCTAATCTTCTAAGTCTCCTCAGAGGTATCTTAGTTGCCACTTTGGGGACAAGGAGGAGGCTCAGGTGACATCTCATTCCAGGAAAGCTGTTCTGCTAATAATTGTCATGTAAACTAGAACTCTGCATAGTATGTCATTTGGAAAAAAGAAGGCTATCATTAAAAAGAAATTTGTAATAATTTAGATTGAAAGTTCTTCACAGTACTGTGGTACACCTTATGTAAGTCAAAACAGCTCTTGCCTCTTCCATTTTGGGGGCTCATGATAGACAAAATACTGCTAAAACATAATACAAAAACAAGAACCACTCTAAGGCATGTGCTGGACACACTTTACCATGTTGTCAGTGTTTCTTAGTGATGAACAGGTAAACTCACTTGGAGACAGTCTTTCAATTTGAGATCCTTGGTAAATGGAGGGTCTAAGCCAAATGGCTTATATGGCTCCCATCTCCAAGGTGATACCCAGTCCTTGCCAGCTTCCCCACACTACCTGTGTGTCATAGAGAATTCTTGCTTCTAGGACTTAAATGTCCCAATAATATCACTCCATAGGAAGGCTCCTCTATAAAGGGTCCAGAGAAGCCCTGAGTATTCTTATCATTTCTAGTTCATCTACCTAGATATAACCTTAATTAGTACATTGATAGGGTTACTTTATTTCAACGACCACATCATTACCAGTCAAAATGTTTGATTAAAATAAACCCAACAAAAGAAAGAAATACAACTAGTTCTAAGTTTTCAGTAATTCAGAGAACTACCATAGTCTATAATCAATGTTGCTTATTTCATTAAAGGTGAAAATATAGTAAAGTACTTCATTCAAAAACCACCTAAGTAGGGGTTGGGGATTAAGCTAGGATTAGGAATTTAGCTCAGTGGCAGAGTGCGTGCATAGCATGCGCAAGGCCCCAAGTTCAGTCCTCAGCCCTGGGGGAAAAAAAAAAACCTAAGCACTAAAAGGAACAATAAAATATGAATGTGGATTGCAAAGAATGAAAATATTCTTATTTTAAACATGTAAGTTCAAAAACAAAAAAAGATTGCTTCTGCCTTCCGTGGATGGTACAGTAGAAAAGTGTTTATTTTAGTAGTGCTCTGTCATATGCATAGATGCCTGTAATTAGTGAGAATGTTGCCTGAACCCACTGGATTTACCAGGAATAGTAGTCTAGGAGAAACATGCCCACGAAACAACACGCCAGGCAACAGAAGACCAGGAGAATGCAAGGTGGTCAAGGATGGTTGAGACTAGTGAAGCCTTACTATGAGGATTGTGATTGCTATTTGCTCCTGTTCTAAGATACCTAAATTGGGGTCACCACTATTTTTTAATTAATTCTACTAATTTAGCAGACTGTCAAGTCAAGGTGTGGATGAACAGGACAGCAATCAAACCTGTGTGATCTTGCTAAGGAAACCAGCCTCAATCAAGTATAATGACTTCAATTCACTTTTTGACTTTTGTGGATTTAACCCAAATGGCTTCACAGGATCTTCAAAAGCAACCGAAAGTCCATGCTATATGGAAAGGTATCATTTTGTAAAAGAATAATTTTTGAATCTTATGCTTCAAGGCACAATATGCAAGAGGGAGTCAGTGAGTGAGATGGGCTGAGGTTATCTCTAAACACCTACACTTCAGGCTGGCTATTATTATTCTATACTTTCTCTGCTTTTACAATAACTCTGGTGGTAAAATTCATGTTCTTCTTGAAAGAAAATCTTCTAGTTCAGTGACGAAAATGAAAAGAAAATAACATGTCAGAGACATGGTTCTTAGCCAGAAAGTAGAAAAGTTTGAAGAGTGAAAAGTTGCATTAGAAATGACTAAACTATAAAGAGGGTCAAAGATCAGTGGTTGCCAGAGAACCAGGTTGGGTTAGCAGAAAGGGACAAGATGAATAGGCAAAGCATGGGCTATCTTCAGGGCAGTGAAACTATTCTATATGACACTACAATGGTGGATGTATACTGTTTTATGTATTTGTCAGGAGCCATAGACTACACAACACAAAGAGAGACTTCCAAAGTAAAATGTGGACTCCAGTTAGTCATATGCCTCAATATTGGTTCATCAGTTTTAACGAATGTTCTACACCAGTGAAAGGCATTCATAGCGAAACTGTGAAAGGGGAGAAGAGGTGCATAGGAACTTTGTGCTTTCTGCTTTCTGCTCAGTTTTTCTATGAATCTAAAACTGGTCTAAAAGTTAAGCCTACTATTATTTTTTAAAATTGCATTAGAAAATGGCTGCTTGCTCATATTTTTGCCTCATACAGCATGAACAGTCACACGAAATGTCAAAGAAACAGGACAAACAACCCATTAAACCATTTCAATGAGTGCTAGTCCCTGCGCAAAAGCTGTTCATCAATGGGAAATGAAATGTTCCTCACAGTTGAATAAGCAGTTACCTGGCTATATGAAAAACACCAAGACACTTTTCAACTGAAAAAGAGATATGGGAACAAGCCAGCAGCATATTCACACACCTTTGTGAAGCAATAGGGAGACTACTGGAGTGACCATTTCATGGGTAAATCTGGGGAGAGTTTGAGGAAAGTCCTATGTGCTGTGACATAAAGAAGAAAGGGTTGCTTAGCTTCAAGAAACATACCTTAGGAGTTGAAGACAGGAAATGGACATATATGAAAGAAAACTGCCTTTGCACTTGTGCCTATCCAAGAAAGGAAAAGAAGGTTTAGAATCTGAAGAGGCTGAGAGTTGACCATCTCCTCTGATATCTTGCAGACAGGTCTCGATCTCAGGGGTGCGTTCCCAATCTGCTTTGCCCAAACTCTGCTTTTGTGTAGCATATTTAAAATTCATCTTCCTCTTTGTCTACATGTCAGCACATTTTATCATCAGTATATCAGTTTTGCTGATTTAGGTTACTAGCAAAAGAATATAATATAATGTAAAATAGGGTTGAGCTCCTTTTAGTGGCTGGCTTTATTTTTGTATTGGTATACATAGAAATGACTTCAGCTCCTATATCTGGAATTGTTAAGGGTCTGAAGAATTCAGTTAACATTTTCAGATACAGTTAACTCTTTTGTGGAGAGGGGGCTAAGTGTTCCTTGAAGATAATCCTGTGAGGATTCTTAAAGGCCTCAGGAAGGTTCCCTTCTGAATGGGAAGGTCAACTTTAATTTGAAGAAGTTGATATTATTCAAGGTTCCAGCAGAGGGAAAGTGAAAAATCCATTGCTTTTCAGAATATATATCTGAACAATGGAGCTAAATGTACAAAGAGCAATGGAAGCCAAATGAACAAAAGCAAGGGAGAAATATAATAGCAACGCAGGCTAATATCCTCTTTTCTACAGAAATCAAAACAAGATTCCAGAGAGGCAGGGTAGCTTATAAATATAATAGCAGTACAGCAAATGAGAAAAAGCATGTTTCTAGCTTAAAATGTAATTAACCAGGCACTATGCAATTACTGACAACTTGTGTTTTATAGTCTTATCATACATCTTCCTTGGGCTACATATGTTATGGAGAAAATTA